>JAOBAT010108167.1:0-14919 GCA_026413305.1 Hydrozoanthus tunicans
ACAAAAAAAACCAAAAAGACACGACTTGCCAAAAATTTGTCACTGTGTGCCGACAAAAAGGCATTCAACACTCGAAACCATATTCGGATTGTACAAGTTTATTGTCATCATACTCGGTGATATCTGCGAGCCGTCGAATGACGACACATCTTGACAGCCCACATACGTTTTGTAGATGTATATTTGGGCTTCAAAAAGATTTTCACCGTTTTACAGGGGCATTCGCGCTGAAATCGGCTTGACAATCCACCCCGTTTTTGAAATCCTGTATCCGCCCCTGCTTGAGGTGCTCTCCGCCTGAACATATTAACCCTTCAGCCCCAAACACAACAGTTGTCATGTTGGTAAATTCTCTTAACTAGGATATACTTTTTGTGCAAAACTTTTGGAGAGTTTCGCCTGGTTAGCCCTGTTGGTAAGGCGTCAGTCTGTCGTGCGGGAGGCCCCGGTTCGATTCCCGGTGCCGGACCTTCACTCAGGGTCTTAAAATAACTGAGAAGGTGCTGCCTTTGCTCTAACATCTGCAAACGGTTAGACCTTCGCGTCCTCTCGGATAAGGACGTTAAACCTTAGGCCCTCGGAGTCCAGTAATTGGGTTGCAAAACCTGTTGGGTTCTCCGACTACCTAAGAGTAGTGAAGCTAAATAAATAAATAAACAGTTTCCTTGTTTGATCGTTCTCGTTTTCTGGCTGGAAGATGACTTTTTGTATGTAATAAGAAAAGAAAACTAGATGCTTATAAACTACTAAGGTTCAAAGTTTTAAAATTCAGCAAAAGATTTTGCTATTTCTTGCATCTGAGAAAACTCAGCAACAAAACTTTTTTTCCACTCCCCGGTCATGCCCGTTTCCATCCATCATTTTGAATTGAACTGAGTGAGCCACTTTGGGGCAAATTCTCTACCTCCCCCAACGTATTCGAACTTCCAGCTATGTTCTGTTCTGTCTTGACAGGTATTTGTAGCGGCTGGTGCCCTTGCACCTTTGAAAGGGACTTTCTTTTCAAAAGGTAAGTATTAGAAACATTTCCTGCGCAAATGTTCAACCCTGGTAGTACCATAAGCTTTGAAAGGGACTTTCTTTTCAAAAGGTAAGTATTAGAAACATTTCCTGCGCAAATGTTCAACCCTGGTAGTACCATAAGCTTTGAAAGGGACTTTCTTTTCAAAAGGTAAATATTGCTCAAAATGGTATTCTAACAAGTTGTGATTCTTTCCTTCTGTTAGCCAATGCTAAGTCGTCTGCTGGTCTGCTTGAGATGCCGGATATTCGTTCTGCAATGGAAGCTTTGATCATTACCAACCACTACACAATCAACCCACCAGGTAAAAATGACAAAGATGATGTTTATGTGTTGAGAAAAAAAAAAAAGATTTTGAATTCTAATTTGAAAAACGCTGGTTAAGCTAGTAAATAAAAGGACAAGTAGCCTAGCTGTTAGTAATGACGGATAACTTGATTGTCTTGTGCTCTAGGTGGGGGCTCGTACACCCTAAAACTGGCTTTCTCTCCAAGTTCCTCTATTTCGCCGACCGCGCCAACTGTTGCGCCTGCGGTCGCAGCTGCGGCAGCTGTCTCCACCATGGGCGGCCTTGGTCCGCTAGTCATGCCGGGAAGTCCGTCCTCCGGCGCACTTAGTAATGGCTTCATGCACGTGAATGGAGAGGGAGAAGTACTGGGTGAAGGCATGAGTCCAGAACAGGCTACTAGTACGCCATGAGTGCGTCCAGGAGGCACCTTGAGGTCCAAATTTCAATAGAGGGTACAAAAGTTATGAAGGAGAAAGATACTGGGCACAGCTGTAGTCTCGCCACACACTGTTTGCCCGTGCGTGTCAAATTACTTAGTTCATTGATTTTGCATTGTGCGTTTGATGTTGTTGGCTTTTAACAGCGAAACAATGCTTCTTCAGGCAAAGCAAGCTTCTCAGCTTATGCGCATTGGAAAGTATTGGGGTTCCTAACCGTCTCGATTTTTTCTTTGATATTTCTCAATTTTGATTTGACATGCAGTTCAGTGAATGGTGACGACGTAGCTAACCGGGAAGGTAGACGGGGTTGATTGCTCATCGTCTGTTGACTAGGCGAATTAGAGATCTTAGTCCGGTTTTCAGGAAATCTTTCTTGCTGATAGCAATCGCAGCTCGGGAACTCTTTGTATTAAAATTCACACGACCGACCAACTCGGCAACTCGCACAGAGCATAACAGATAGTTAATTTTGCCTGGGCGGAGACTAGTGCTCGAAAATTTGAATTTTTTTGCGTTTCGCGGAATTAAGTGTTAAGACTAAATTTTGATAGAGACAGACTTACGGTAAGTGTAAAACCACAAAAACGAACAAAACCTTTAAATAATTGAAGAAACGGTGTTCGAAAAAGACACCGATGATAGATAAACAGAATTTACTTCAACTTCAACAAAGAATTTAGTAGGATTTCACGTTAGAGAATTTAAAGTTAATACTCCTTTAGATTTATGTTGCAAAAGGGAAATTTAACCCGTGATATTTCTTGTTGTCATATTTAACAACTGGCCTCAAAGGTCATTCCATTCCTCGCTTCATCCTTTTCTTATAATTCATGCATGTACGGTACAAGAAAGTTCGATTAGAAGCCGTGTAAAGAAAACTTCGATTCGTTCGCTTGTGCTCCCTTTCCAAAGTGAAAAATGGAACACAAAGAAATAGAGTATATATCTAAAATTATCAGCACCAGCCGTTGCTTGGTAGTTAGAACTCATCATAATTTTCCATAAAAAAGATTTCCTTAAAGAAATAGATTTATACATATATCTTTATTCGTGCATCGTCGTGAATGAGATGCACAGAGTTAAAATTCGTTAAAATTTCTTAAATATTTACTATATTACATTATCAGAGTAATTTGGGATTAATGCTAGATTTAAAATTTATGGAAACAGTTACCCTTAAAACAGTCTGTGCCAATGTTTGGGGTAAGTTTCTACATATAAAGAACTCTATTCATGTCGTTAGTAGCTGCAGTTGGCATAGTTACAGTTGGTGTAACTATCGTGGGCATGACAACGGTTGTCGTCACTATTGTTGCTATAACAACTGTTGACGTCACTACTGTTGGCGTGGTCGCTTGCTCAGTGCTTTAGGGCGTTCGAAGATAATATGGCAAAAACTTACGGAGAGAATGGTTTGTCCACGAAGTTGTTTTCCTCTCAGTGTTTTTAAATTTTAGGGTTAAAATTTGTAGTTGCTATTCCGTGAAGAAGAATTTTAATATAATATTATTAAGTAACTAGGAACTCGCTCAGTCTCAAGCGTCAAGCAACAGAGCAGTACTTCGTGTATATGTACATATAGGTAGAACAACATACAAACTAGACCCTTACGTTATGTAAATTCAAAGTAATATCTAAAAAGAAGTTGTATAGCATGTACATTTGTGGCTGGTTTTTGTATAATGGCTCGATAGATTCAAATCCATTTGTGTTGATGCAGTGCTCAGTAATGAGCTAAATCAATAAGGTGCTATATTTGATATTGTTTTTCAGTTTTTTCCGTAAAACTCTCCTGTTTTATACAAATAAAATCGATCTGATTTTGATTTGAAATTTTTAAATACCTTGCAGCAAATTTGAAATGTTTTGGAGTTTTATTACTGTCAACTATTTTAAGAAGTAGATCATGGCAGTCATTGACGAGTTTTTCAAGTTTAACTCCATGTGACACGCTTTTCTATTATTATTCTTTGTGCTAAACTTCACTGCTTATTTAGAGCTCGAAACGTTTCCTAATGGAAAAGTTGTTCGAAGGTTAAGAAAATTGCCTAGAGTTTTAGCGTCTTAAGGAAAATTATTTTTTATCAATCGGCAAAAATCGTACCGTTAATCAGAAACCAGCCCTAATAAGATTATTTTATGGTGGAATTGCAATATTTGTTATTTTGAGAAAGTAATAATATTACGTCATTAAGAAAAGAATGCACGACCTCGTTCCCGGGACTTTTTTCTTAAAAATGAAGGGGAAGCCCCGGGGGCCAGGTTAACATAAGCGTTACTTCCGTAATACAGGAAGTATATTTTGTACGAAACGATACAACTAATAAGTTAAGAATTCTAGCAAATAACTACAGAAAATCGAAATGCAGAATATGCTGTGGGTTATCATTCAAAAGTTTTACTAGTGACTCAAATGATATAAATCTTTTATATACACCCGTCAACCATTTATATTGATGATATATTGTTTTCAGTTTTTTCTTGAATTGATATTGTATTGAAAAACTGGATCAAAACTTGCCGAAACTGTTCTAAAAAAGTGGGAGTTTTTTTGTTCATAGATTTTGAATTAACTTTTGGCCAGGAACGAACATGTTTTGTCTTTTATTGTTTTGTATTTACACTCCCATCATTCATTTCTTGAAGTTTGGATTGTGTCAGCTATGGTTTGATTTTTTTTTTGTCATAGTCGGACACATTTGTTATAGATTTGTTGTTATTTGGTTACTCTCGAATTTTATCTTTCTTTTAATGTATTTAATGTGGAGCACAATTTAACTATTCATTTTTGGAAGCCTAAAGGCTGACCTGTTTACTTATTTCAGATTTTACAGCACATTTTTTTCATTCATTTGCTTTTGCATGTTTACGTGGGTTTTGTTGTTGCTATGGTGACAGCTCGTTAATGCTAAGATTGGCAGATTTTTGGACCTAGTCCTTGCCGGTTTCAAAAATCTTTTCTCTAACAATCTAAAAACACACGTGTTGTCTTCATAAATTTTTAAGAGCTCAATCTCGATTTCTGCAAAACTTTTCGCCTACTTCTCCCTTTAGTATAAAGAGTTAAGAGTTGACTCACAGTTGAGTTTTGAGTTTGCAAGGGAAAGGCGGATCGTTTTTCCAGAAGCAGGGGTCAACCCACATGAGGCAGCGATAACAAAAGGTTTTGATTTTAACAACATTGATTTGTTTTGGGGCAGCATGTTTTTATCCAAACAGCCTCAGACTGACATTTAATTTTATGAAGTATTGTACTTTGAGATCTTTTTAATGTTTTATTTCCCAGTCTTAGGAAACGTTACTTTCGTTTATCTACTGCACTGAGAATTTTGTTGAAAACCTTAATCAGCTCTTTCATGTTTATCAGCCTTTGACAAATGCATCGGTCGCATGCCCCAGTTAATTTTTTAATTAATATTATTGTTAGCTACTCAGTAAATATACTGACAAGTTGAGAGCTAAAAGGGGACGATATTTGCTGAGACAATAACACGCATACTATTTATAGTGCGGCCTGGCTGCTGGATCACTAGAATTAACTGTTTTACTCTGTAACTCTGATAAAGAAAGGGCTAGCCTAGAAACGCTGGAATCACATACTGGTATTTTGATCTCAGTAAAAAGTTCTATAACGTATGTATGTGTCATTTAATGTTGAACTCTTATTGCGCCTGATCTGTACCCAGTCCCCCTTGTGGTTCGTCCTGCCGTGCTTCCAGTTTCCCTGTGAATATTAAAGAAATCCAAACGAAACGACTTGGTACGAGAAATAAACAAAGGAACATTTTCTGTGTTTTCTCCGCTACGGTTTTAAGTTTGAAGGGAAAAAAATTGAAAACTACAAGACAGTCGTAATGAAAACAAAATTAGTTTCAATTTTGCTCAAGATTCGATTAACCCCCAAAATGAATCCTCTGCTGTACAACTTAGAACTTTTGTTATGCCTCTGCCCATATTTATATTTTATAATTATTGATTTATTTTGAACATTTCCACGATTTGAATGTCCCGCACGCCGCCATTTTGAAGTGTGACGTGAACGTTTGGGCTGCAGTGCCAGCTTCCACTTTCGATGAATGCGACAGCAAAGAACGAGAGGGGATCTGGCACTGCAACACATACAAAATGGCGGCGCGCGGGAAACTTAAACGACTGAAATGGTCAAATTTAATCGTCTGACGTTAGATATATGCACTTCGTTAAATTTGAGCTGTTAATGTGGACACAGACTTGACAAAACTTTTAATTGAGAACAAGAACGTTATCCATCCGAGGATAAACTTGACCATTGTAGTAGTTACACCAAGGACTTGGAGAGGGCAGCCAGCGAGCCGATAGACGCGTGCTATCAAGGGTGAACCGGGAGCATTCATCCCCGGGAAGTTCTTAAATCGAAGGCTACCTTCAAGTTTTGGAAACGCTTTCAAACTTGCAAGTTGCAGTAAAAATTAGGTAAAATGGGCCACATGAATCATTAATTATCAGAACTTAGTCGTTCAATTTTGAAAAGGCGTTCTTTGAATCGGTCGGGAGAAGCCGTGTAACTACGGGAAAAGTATCTACTACGTGAAAAAAGGTCTTCGTACGTGAAGAGTGTAAGCACAAGTACACACTTTTAGCACCACTTGTAAATGTGGACGGTTTCACACTCTTGAGTGCAGGGGAATTAGCCATGGCAGCGAGAGATGAACAAGGAACGCTATCTTCTTTATTCTTCTCAGTGTGCGGTCTTACATGACTATAATCGGTGTACCAAATGGCCTGAAGAACTCGTTAAGACTGGCCTCTTGCTTTACAATCCTATTCCGTTACTATTATCTCAAAACAGCTAATTCATGCATCATAAGATGCTCAACGCTCAACTTTCAAGTTTGCAATTATAGAACATTCCAGAATGGAACCTTGTCATTTTTTCCATACTCTTATCCATGTTATCTATCATACTAATTGTTTTTATGGGAAGTTATGTTTGCGTTTAAACCACCTTAAGCCAACCGGCGGCGCAAACTGAAAAACACGTTACAGAATTTTCTAGAAATGTAAGTACTTCAGTTGCGGATGTTCCACTTGTCCTTAATTTCGTCCGCTCACGTGCGTGAATTAACTGAAGGTGTCCAACTTAAGTGCAATATACATCTTCCTTTTATATTCTAATGAGGAAACGAATTGAGTATTGCTGTTAAAAATCAAAATGGTTTGTTACATATGCAAGACAATTTACGAGTCATTCAAAATGTAGAAATGGTGCTCAAAACGCAGATTTTCAGAGAACCGCTTAGGACTGTCGCGTTTTCGATGCTCTTAGTATCAACTTACCTTTCGGCCTAACAACTAACTTTTCGCTACTTAGGATCTGTGTTAGTAAAATATCGATGCCAAGGTTTCTTTACAGGTTTAAAATGCTTGCAGTTGCATTCAGTGATCCGTTGTTTTCCCGCGGTTTGATTCCTAAAATCTTACACATCATGGTATACAGGTTTACGTTCGAAAACGGCTTTATCTTGGATCCAGGACGAAAAGCAGGTCCCCAGGCAACAAAGAACACATTCATTGCTTTATCTTTATTGCTGAACCCGTGCGTGAGACCCTCCCATGCGCCCGAGAATCTAGAATGAAGCTTCGTAGTGTTCACCATCCAGCCTCCCTCGGGAATGGCTAGGATTGGACCAATTCTACGGTTATGATTGTAGTGCAAAAACCTCGGAGCTTTCTCCTTTAAATAGACCATCAAATGCGGCACACGCCGAAGGGCTTTGAACACAGCTCTTAGCTTGTGTTTATGGGGGCAAATTGTCATGACTGCCGAATCAGCAATGTCGTAGGAGTGTGGATCAACATACTGGTCTAAATAGATCTGCCGTCCGTGTGTTATTTTGGTCATTCCGTGGTCAGAAGTAATAACGATGTTTAATCGATTCATTAGTTTACGAGAGCGCAGCTTTTGAATAAGATATCCTATTGCACTATCTAAACGTCTAATCGCTCGTCTAACTTTTTCCGGTCTAGATCCAAACTCGTGGCAGCTTACATCTGGCTCTTCGAAATAGAGCGCCACAAAATTTGCTGGCGCCTTACCCGTGAGCCATTTTATTACAGTATCGATACGCTTCTTAAAACTGTAGATTTTTCCAGTCCTGTTGACAAAATCAATATTTGCTGACGGAGTATCAGTTGATAGCGACGGATACACACCCCGTATCTTTACATTATAGCCCGGCCAGTACAATACTCCACTTTTTCCTCCTTGTCTCTGGTTGGTCACCCACAGCGGTTCGGCACCATTCCACCAGCGGGAATCAGTGGTCTTTACATTAAATTTAGCTTTATATTTTGGGTCATACATATAGTTTGAGACTATCCCGTGGTTTTGGGGGTATAACCCGGTTACAATGCTGTAATGGTTTGGGTAGGTTGTTGTTGGAAATACTGGACGGATGTACCGAGCATGCGCGCCAGTTCTCACCAAATAGTCCAGGTTAGGCGTGTAAGTTTGTTCTCGAAAGTCCCAACGGAAGCCGTCAAACGAAATCAGAAGAAGTGGTTGACCACGAGGACCTTTTGTCTGCTTGTGTGGCTTTACAGCCTCTATGGAGGCAATCGTGAAGTAGCTGGTAACTTGGAGAAAAAGGAACAGAAAATAGAGGTGTCCCCTCGCATTTCGATTGAAGACCTCGATGGAAAAAATCGATGCCATCGGGTGCGGCTTCTTTCAGCCAATTTGAATCAGTTTCTTGATCAACGATTTCTAAACTTACTTAAAAAAATTTGCGACTTTCTCAATTTGAGCGGTAACGAATAAGGCGCAATAATGTGGTTAGTTGACCGGTATTTAACACGAAACTACTTGATTGTACATAATTCAAGGGCTTCTCGATCGGATCAATGCTTCACTGGTTCAGTCCGCAAGTAAAAAACTGCTTGTAGCTTGTGGCAGCTTTCACAAAATCAAATAAAGATACCTTCTTGTGCTGTTCCAGGTAACTTAACAAACAACAGAACTTTCAACGTAATTGACACGAAAGCTCAAAGCTTTAAAAGCGCGTTAACGATAACTCGATCCTGTTTAAAAAGTCCTGCTAAATTCTGACTTGAAATACCCTTTTTTGAGTTACCTTTTTGAAGTTCTTTTGGAAAATGAGAAACTTGTAACTAACCCTTAAGCGCAGGTTGTTTCTGTCGATTTGGTTATAGATAATAACCCCGATTATATATCTACAAGACATTGATGTTGTATCCTAAACATAGTGACACCTTTTAGCTTGTTTTGACATATTGAAATCATATTACTGACAACTGTTTACAAAATGCTGGTAAATCCGGCAAAACTGAAATAGAATGATCTAATCTACGGCACCATGCAGGACTGGTAAAATTGTTACAATGATTTCAGTTTCTCTTCCTTCTTTTTCCGATTCATAACAACAATCTTGAAGACAATTTCCTAAATGGACCTTTGAATAACCTTGTTTCGTAAATTGTAGTTTAAAGACCTGTTTCTTAGCTTTGTTAGTTATGAACAGCAACTTAAAAACAATATTAAGTCACATGAAGCAAGTTTCAGTTGAATATTACATGAACTTTTGCGGAAAGCGGAATTTTTTGTTAAAGATGCTTCATTTTTCTGGTCTCGACAGTTTAGAATATTTCGTAGCGCGTAACAGTGTGACAGCATCCACGCTACTGTTGAACACGGCGTCTAACTACCCCCGTTGAAAACGACGCAACATGAAAGAAGACGACCTGAAGCTGAAAAGCCTACCATTTTACTCCCGAGAACATGTTTGTGAATTGTACATGCAGGTTTTTGAAGATGCAAGACATACGTTTTAACAAGTCTATTAATACTGCTAGTTAGTCTTGAAAATTTCTTGTTTAACCGACCACTCTAGTTAGGTGCCGCGTTCGCAAAGTCTCCTTGCTCATACCCAAAAAGTTTCTGTGAATAAAGCTGGGAGAAATTTACTACTCATCTGAAAAAAAAATTCTTGTTCAAATTTTGTATTCTTATAAACAACAACTTGTTTTACATTGTATTAAAGTATTGGTAGAGCGCTGAAGTTGATGAACTAAAGAATGCAGAGTTAAATCTAGAAAAAAAACCTAGCGAAATCCCCCAACTTTCGAGCGCATTGCAGTACACTATTTCTCCCTATAAAACATGTTTTGTACATTTCTTGTTCATCGACGCGATCCAACGATTCAATTTTGACTCGATCTTGTTTAACAAAACATTAAAATTGCAGTGATAATTTCTGCTGGTGGTTCATTTTAATAGAACTTGCGAAAGATAAGAGCAAAGACAAAGTATATAATGTTTTGAAATGAAATATTTTTGTTTACTGGGCCACAGCTTCTTAAAACACTTAAACAGAGAAATAAAAGAAGGTTTGCCGCGTCAACAATAGGAGTTATCTTAAACTGCTATTCTCTTTTTAATTAAGTTTTGAAACCGACTTGACGTTTAGTTGTCTCCTTAACAGAACGGGTACCTTAACAAAACGCATCACTTATTTCCCAAACAATAGCAAATTAGTGACTCACAAACCTTAAGCAGAAAACTAACTATTTTGGTTGAAAATTGAAAGTGAAAGCAATCTAACTTTGTAACTGATTCTCAGCATCGGGGAGGAGAGGAAAAGTACGCAAGTTCGACTGTCAGTCAATATTGTTTAGTTTATTATGCTTTGCTAAGTTTGGGTACCTGTTGTATTTGTATGGCTAAATATCAAGTGAAACGTTTTGGAGGCTACTGGACAATCTTCTCCAGTTCTATGCGGACACTCGAATATTTTCTTCTTGTTCCAAATTTCCTTTTTGAAAATGAAGACGAAAGAAAGGACAAAGTGGTTTGTCGATCTTTTTATTGCTATACTTTTGCAGAATTTTCACCTCACTGAAGAACTCGAAGCACATGCATGCGGACAAACTCTGCTTTTGGTCTCCGTCGATGGATTCCGATGGGATTATCTTCAAAACGCAGAGACAACACCAAACTTGCATTTCATTGCCCGGACCGGAGTCCAAGCAAAATTCATTCGCAGTGCTTTTACTACTACTACCTACCCCAACCATTACACCATGGTAACTGGACTGTACCCAGAGTCACACGGTATTGTGTCTAATCATATGTACGATCCTAAATTCAATGCTAGATTTAACATCAAGACGACAGATCCGAGGTGGTGGAAAGCGGAGCCCATATGGACTACAAATCAGAAACAGGGCGGAAAAAGCGGCGTGGTTTATTGGCCTGGGTATCACGTAAAAATCCAGGGTCATTTTCCCTTATTATCGGTCAACACTCCTTCAGCAAACACAGATATCGGAAATACGACCGGCAAAATATGTTCTTACAGAAAACGTGTCGACACTGTAGTGAGTTGGCTTCGGATGCAGAGACCACCGAATTTCATTGCTTTGTATTTTGAAGAGCCAGACGAATCGGGACACAAGTTTGGCCCCGAGTCGAAAAAGCTTTTGAAAGTAATCAAAAGGGTTGACGCAACTATCGGATACCTAATTAAGAGGCTTAGAGCTCAAAATTTACTGGATCGCGTAAATTTGATAGTGACCTCTGATCATGGTATGACAACAATCTCTTCCAAGCGCCAGATTTATCTTGACAAATACGTTGATCCCAAAAGCTACGACATTTGGGACGCGTCGACGAACTTCATGATTAATCCCCATAAAGGGAAACATGATTATGTATACGAAAATCTTCAGAATGTTTCGCACCTGAAAGCCTACCGTAAAAAAGAAGTTCCTAATCATTTTCACTACAAACATAACAGGCGATTAACGCCCATTTTGGCCATGCCTGATCTGGGGTGGACTATAAACACGACCAAAACACACCCCAGACTGTCGGGGTTATGGAAGGGAGGGAACCACGGTTTTAGCAATCAGGAAATGGACATGCATGCCTTATTTGTTGCGCACGGACCAGCATTTCGGTCTGGTTATGAAGCCGAGGCCTTTGACAACATTAACCTGTATTCACTTTTATGTCAAGTTCTGGGTGTGAAACCACGCCCAAATAACGGGACGTTGAAAGCAACGCAAGACATGCTTCGACCTGCTTTCTTATCAGAGAATTACAAATGCATAAAAAAGAAAGAAAAATAATTATATTCTTTGATCCCCAATTGTGATTTAAAGTGGTGTTTTCGTAACTTGGGAAAACGTAGGGTCAGGCGAATCATGGCACAAGTTTGGCCCCCGGAGTCGAAATACCTCTGGAAAGGAATCTAGCAGGTAGCCTGTCAGCAGGCGGTTGGTTATCTTTTTCAGCGCGGGAAACTCGAATCTCAGGGAGCGGCGTTCCCGCGCCATCTTTGGGTTCGTGGTCGGGCGGCATTGGGTCAAGTGAAATAGTTTTTTCTTCACCCTCCTTTTCGTTTTTCGCTCGCACCAAATGCCGTTCGACCAAGAAATCCCACTTGGACGTCAGTTCACGAGAATTTTATGAATTCAAGTGTAAATACAGCGCTTATGGGATGTGGCTTGAAAGTTAAAAATCACAAGTACTGCACATGGGTGTTTAGAGTAACTTGCAGCCACTAATATTTTGCACCAAGACGGGTATTAACCCTTACATTAAACTAAGCTCGAGTTATAGTAGCCGTGAGCAGCTATTTCGGCCTTATTTGGCCTTAACAGGATGGCAGAACTAACAAACAGGCGCAGGTATCCAATGCGGTAGCGTTTTGAGGGTTCAATCTTTAACAGGAAGGCAGGCAGGAAAGGTGGAGGCTTTCATTTGGGTAGGAGGGCTGTAGTGTTAAACTAGTGGATGGGGTCGGTTTGGAGCTAGAGGCATGTTGGGAGTTGAAAAGGGAGGGTGGAGGCTTGGATTGTAGTAGGTGGGATGGATAGTGTGATAAACTAGTAGTAGGGGCCAGTTTAATTTGGAGCTAGGGGAGTTGAATTTTGATAGGGAGGGTGGTCTTGGGTGTTGAATCTTTGGTAGGGTAAATGGAGTATAAAACTAGGGTAAAAGTTGGATTGGAGCATGGTATATTTAGGGTCGGATCTTTGGCAGGGAGGTTGAAAGTATGAACCAAGAAGTAGGTGGGTTGCACCTGGGTTGAACCTTGACTTGACCATGTTTTTAAGCAATAATTGGCCCTTTGCAGTTAGAGGTCGCATTACTGTCCACATAGGTCACCTTTTAAAATATATCAACTATAACAAATTGACGTTCAAAAATGAAAAGAGCAGGTGAACAATAATTAGCTAAGGTTTAAGTCTCAATGTGAAACACTTAAAAAATTGACAGAAAATATAAGATCAAACATTTTCTAAGCAAATGTGTGTCAAAATGGTATCGGAGAGCAAGACTTGATCTCCAGTCACTCAAATCCTCAGCTCCTTTCTTAGGCATTTTTTAAGTATCTGAGGTCAATAGCAGAAACTTTTCCAGTTTACCAATGTTTACTTGGTCGTTCTGGACACTTCTGGATAGTATTTTGTTATAGATGATTGATTAACTGTGGTCACACAAACCCAACCTGCCAAGTGCTTAGTGAAAAATAATTGGAAAATGGCCTGCTCACTTAAAAGGCAGAATGCCTTTGCAGCTAGCAACTGAACCCCTCCCCCCTCCCCAGTAAAATGTGACTCAACACTCAGGAAGATTGTTAGAAAATTTAAGTAGAAACTTATATGTATGTACAGGCTTTATGTACAACGAATGAGCAGGTTTTTCACTAATATTATGAAACCACATCTCATCTCACCAAAATCACTTAATAAGGAAGTGTTGAGACATTCTCGGCTACCAACATTTAAACAGTCATTTTTTTCTGTTGATCAAGTTATTGGTCAAAACAAGCTTTAGAGACCAAAACTGCCAGTTAGATTTTTTAGTGAAAAAACGTGACTCAATATACAGCTCTGTTAATATTACTACTTGGTTCTAACAACAATCACGGTTACCAACATTGAAGCAGTCACTTTTTCTGTTCAACCAATTTGTTGGTCAAAAAATGCTCTAGAGACCAAAACTGTCAGTTAAGTTGTTAGTGAAGAAAAACATGACTCTATACATATATATACAGCTCTGTTAATATTACTTCTTGGTTCTAACATCGATCACATCCTCATTCTCCATGTCAAGGTCTGTTGGGCTCTCATTCCCAACAAGGGCATCTCCATCAAAGAAAAATTGTAATTTTGACCAAGGAATTTTTCTAAAAAGGCAATATTCCTTCATTGAACTGTTAAGAGGAGCATCCTACAAAACAAAAAAGGAGCCAAGGGGTTAAAAACCAAGCAAATATAAAAAATATAGTGTCACTGTTTGTTCTTCTACAGGAACTTTAGTCTTGTTACATGAGGGTGGGAGAGCATGGGGTGGTGGGGTAACCCAGTGAGGTAAGGTAACACAAATGCCCATAAAATCTCTCTTTGACCTGGATCAATAGGGTACCCCATCTCTCGTGTAAATGAGATTAAGATAAAAACTTTAAGAGAGATTATAATATGGGAATTTAAGTTACCTTACCTTGTGGGGTTACCCCAACACCCTTTGGTCCCAAGCATTCATGTACACAGGACCTTACCAGAGAAGACAGCATTCTTAGAGAGACTGATGGGAGGGGGAGGGGTGGGGGAGGTTGGGCAGAATGATAGATCAGTTCAATGGCCCAGCAACAAGGAAAGACTTGAGGAAGTTACACACACCAACATTTCCCCTAAAAATAGCTCACCTTAGCAACTCTATAGGTTTTCTTTGAAGCATTGTCATTTCCCTGGAACTTAATCTCTATGAAGTTATCTTCACCTTCAACACTGGTTTCAGCAGCATTTGACTCCATCACCACACACTCTGGCCAACAAAGAAATCATAGAACTCTATTTGTTATCACTTGATGCAAAACCCCAGCCAATTAATTCTTAGAGTCAGTCACTCAATAGAAAAGTTTCTTTAATAAAAACAAACATATTGGCTAATACTACCCTCAGTCCTTTGAGAACACCTAATAATTACTCAGGGGCAGCTGTGCATATTTTAGATTAGCAGGGCTAATCTGAAATACAGTTACACAAAGCATGACACAATGAGAACCAAAGACACAAGCTTTCTAGGGTGATCAGGGTGCAAGCATCCCCAGACATTTGAGAATTTGAATCTCTAAAATGGCCAATTCCAGCATTTTGAAATA
>JAOBAT010108178.1:0-14919 GCA_026413305.1 Hydrozoanthus tunicans
GTATGTGCCGCCACCCACCACCTTCCCCGACAAAATTGGGTTCCTTAAAAATACCATTGTTTTGACTTCTTCCCTTATTCTTATCTTGCACGCTTTTTCAGAACGCCAAACATAAAGACGAAGCGGCCATGTTGGTTTCCTAAACAAAAGAAATCATCGAAATTCTTTTGTCCAAGGGCTCCAACATGGCCGCTATGACGTCACTTGCAAGTCAAGAATCGACCATTGCGAAAAAAGATGGCGACTCTACATTTTACCAGAATGCATTGCGAACGTACACCGCTAAAAGAAACTCGGGGAAGGTGACAAATGGTAAAACTCTTCCTTGTACTAACAAAACTGTGTGCTTCAAGTTTGAGTTGTACAAATTCTCACTGTGCGTTCTTACGGGCAGTTTTAGATGTTTATGCGCTAGGAATTGTGGGTAAATAAACAAGTCGCCCTCTTTAGCATAACCATGAATTGATTTCATTTTTAAACTGCTTCCGGACGTTTGTTGAGAAACAGGGTTTTTTCCTACAGAGCTACCAGCAGAGGGAAGCGTTCATTGCTACCCAAGCCCCCCTGGAAGACACATGTGCGGACTTCTGGCGAATGATCTGGGAGTACGAATCCTACACTGCTGTTATGCTTACCATGCCGTTTGAGAGCAATGAGGTGAGAGGTCTATCATGGAGGGGATGAATGGAATAACACGAGGGGCTGGGGCGAGGGATAACTAGGCGTGATGAAGAAATAGGAATCCTTCACTGTTGTTTTATTGACCATGCTGTTTGACAGCAATGAGATGATAAATCAATTTTAAAAGAAAAGTTGGAGAGGAGTAATATGTACCTCAATTTCAAAAAGTCTCCTAAAAGATTCTCGCTATGTAATGCGAGTACACTACAGTTGCAGTTAGTAGAAAACAAGTTTGAAAGAATGTTATACTCTCTAATAGTTTAAAAAAATGTTTTTATTGTACAAAAGAGATTAACCCCATCTTATCAAAAAAAACAAAAAACAAATGGAGTTGTGTATTGTTTCCTATACAGTATGCTGTTTACCTTCCCAAGAAGGAAGAGTTCTCCCTGCATGGTCTTCTTAAAATCGAGATCGAGTGTGAAGAAATCAGAAATGGATATATCAAGAGGCAGTTGAAGGTTACAAACTCAAAGGTAATGATGACAATAATAATGATGATGCTAACGGTCCATAATGATAATGATGTGTTGATGATATAATGATAATGATGATGAAGATGACAATTACAATTACAATGATAATGATGGTAATAATAATGATAATGATACTGATGATTTTGATGATAATAATGATAATAATGATAATGAAAACTATCATATGATAATGGTAATGATAATGATAGTAATAATGATGATGATAATAATGATAATAATGATGATAACAATAATATTAATGATAATTATCATATGATAATGATGATGATCATGATGATGATAGTAATGTTATTACAACTTTGTTTAACACTGATTCCAAAAAAGACTAATCTAGAAGAAGCTGTTTCCTTTGTTATTTTATAGCAGTTAGTTTTTCTGGTCGTGGCTATTTTTGTCCCTTACATAATAAGACCGCTTTTTTATTCAAAACTTTCGTTCTCTTTTTGGTTGCACTCGCTCTCTTGAGAAGCCGAAGACTACAGACGAAGCGGCCCTAAACAGAAGAAAGCATTCGAACTTTTTTTTGTTTTTTTTCAACCAACATGGTCGCTATGACGTCAGGTGGAACCCAGCAATTCTATTTCGAGGCCATTTTTTGCTTAGTCTTGAAAAGTTGTTAAAACAAGTAGACCTTTGTCTGACACTTTGTTTACTCTTGAAGAACAAACTTCGCTATATATCTACCCTAACCCTGGCTCCCAGCACTCTGTGTTTCATGTAGCGATTGTTGTCGTATTTCATTTCACCTCGCCCTCTATCTCCCTGCAGTCGGGTGCGGCACGTACACTCTATCACTTTCATTACGTGGAGTGGCCGGAGAACTCAGTCGCTCGCAGTTCACCAGGACTGATTGACATGCTGAAAAACATTACAAAGGCGCAACAGGTGTCTGGCAATGGACCAATCACCGTTCATTGCAGGTTGGTACCTTATCATTTTTATTATCCAGCAATAATCATGCGATACTATTGGTCAGACTCGATCATGTGATTCATTCGTTGCAGCAAAGGCTAAACTTGCTAAAGAGCGTACAAACAGAATCTTCATAAACTTTAGTTTATGCCATTCAGGCCTAGAATCTTGCTTTAAATTTTTTCAAAAATTTTTAAAAGCAAGATTTTAGGCCTGAATGGCACAAACTAAAGTTTATTATGATATCTTTTACGGCCCACAAAAAAATTTAAGACTTGTAGAACATTTACAAGAACATTCGGCAAAGGGAATCTGTAATTTTCAAATTTAATAATCATTAGCACAAGGAAGAGTTTCACAAATATTGGCCTCCTCTGAGCGGTGTAATGTCCGCAAGGCATTTTTGTAAAATCTTTTTGGAATAGTCAATTAATGTTTCTTTTTTCCAACTTAGTTAACCTTGAGTCTGTTGATGTTTATTCATTTGCTTGTTCTCTTTCAATCTAGTGATGGAAGCGGCCGCACAGGAACCTTTTGTGCCATCAGTACGGCTCTTGAGCGAGTCAAGCTGGAAGGGACAGTGGATATGTTTCAGATCGTGAGGAAACTTCGAGAACAAAGACCGCTTATGGTTCAAACCATTGTAAGTTCATCTGTTTGTAGCCTTTCTTCTCTGGCATAACGTTCTTGCTTCATTTCTTTTAAGTTCTCAGTTTTCCTTGTAAATCAGTGTTTTTGTTTCTCTATATTGGCAGTGTTGCACATGCGTGATAAAGATATAGAGGCAGCCAATGAAATGGCATCGGGAAATCGAGCCTGTTTGTTAGATTAATGCCCTGCTGACGTCGTCAGGCGTTGTCGTCGAAATAGCAGTCCACATCTGGCTGATAACACATAGACTCAGATTATTTTTAGGGTTCAACATAGGTTTTAATTCCATCTGGCCCGTTAAGCTACTTGCTGTATCCATATCAATAGTACGCATGCGCACACTGCTGGATTTTAATCACCAGCTAGACCCTACAATTGCAACGCCTACCTTTTTTTCTTTTTGTTTAGAGGACTAGAAGTGTGGCTGTCACAGACAAAGGAATTTTGAAGATTTTTTGTTGTTTAGGGCACAATTAAACATGGCCGCTTTGTCTTTGGCATTTAGTGTTTCTAGAGAGTGAAAAATTTTCTGGTGTATGGATGATATAGGCAACGTATTTGAAAATTTGTTAGTTGTTACAGTAAACGTGCAAAGAAGAATAGACAAGCTTCCTGATACATGGAAAAGCTTAAGCGACGTATTTTAAATACGTGAATTATTTCAGAAAACGCACGAAGAAGAACAGACAAGCTTCAATCCTGATACGTTGATGAATTTAGGCAGCGTATTTGAAACACGTCATCTGTTACAGTTACATACCTAATGTTGAAACTACTTTAAACTGAAAGTTTTCTCCTGTTTATGAAAACGCTAAAACGATTCGTTCGATTAATAGCTACCAAAGTGTACTTGTATCCGACTCGATGTTTTCTCGGGCCGAGTTGTTCAAAGGCAGATTATAATATATAATTAGGGCCATTAACCCAGGCCGGTTAAGTTTTACTTAACTCACATTTTTGTGACCACCCTTGCAGAGACTAATTTCATGTGTAATTTTGGATTTGACAAGTTTCTTCCTATTTCATAAAAACCGTACACCTTTCTTAGAGAATAAGTTACTGATTAAGTTTCGGCTTAACCCAGGGCTGTACAGTTTATCATGCGCCACGCGCCAGTTACAGCGACCGCCAAATATCAGAGTATTTATTCGAGTCCTTGTCAAGAATTGAAGCCCGTTTTCCGAATTGCGGATTAATTGTACTTTTTACTTATTGTGATTTCAACAAGCTAAACACGACGCGTATACAAAATGCTTATGGTCTCAAACAGATCGTTCCTTTTCCAACTCGTGACCCGAGCAACCTTGACCTTGTTTTCACAAACCTGGACTCGTTTTATGGTGGGCCTTCGAAACGTCCCGCTTTTGGGCTCTCGGACCACGATACTGCAAAGTCCAGCCCCTGGCTAGAACCCCATCTCGCAACAACAAAACTGTTTTCAATGCGAAAACAAGAGACCTGAGACCTACAAAGCGGCTAGCAATGCGAAAGTACCTCGAAGAAGTTAAACTTGGCCTTCTTGTGGGAAATAAACAATCATGTGACGAAATCCAACACTTTAGAATAGGTGATACAAGTAGGAATGGACACCCTAATTCCCTGAAGATCAAAGAAAATCACCGCCGACGAACCGCCATGGGTCAACAAGAAACTGAAAAGCCTCATACGAGAACTCTTTAACAGCTTTTAAGTAATTTACAAATATATTTTGTATAGTTAATATTTTAGATTTTTAGGTTTAGCCTAACATTTTACCATATATTGTAAATAATTTCGTAATTCAACTGTAAGGTTGCAAAGGAATTATATCAAAGCTATCTATCTATATATACAGTTAACCAGCCTTTGAACAACCCAGCCCTGTAGATTACTAAATTGTTCCTCCTTTTCAGGACCAGTACCGATTCTGCTACGACGTTGTCAACGAGTTTATTGAGCTACACAGTACATAAGGAGTTCGTATCAAGAAGAACCATCCGGGGTAGTTGGGTCACGTGTTTGCAGACACTTAGCAACGCTAACACTGCGGCAGCTGGGGGAAACTTAACGTTTAAACAAGAATGTAGACATACACATATGTACATTACTTGTCCCAACAAGTATAAAGACATCAAGGTAATCCCCCAAAATGAAACTTGTAAAAAGCTACCAAACTTTTCAGCGAATTGCTTGAATTATTTAATCAAATACAGTTTCGTGATTTGATATTTTGAGAAAGTGATTGCCGCTATGCAGCAAAGATCTAGAAGATTTATATGTCACCGAAGAGTCAATTAATGGGAAATCAGAGGATAGATCCCCCCACTCTTTGCAAGAAAAGAAACAAAAGAAACTCCTGGAGTTTGTTTATATAGTTAATTGGCTTTATTAAAAGACCATTTTAACAAAAATCCTGGAAAAAAAGCGTAAGTAAAGTTTGTATTGCTCAAAAACCCACTATAAGTAGAGCTAAACTGAAAATAATTAAGTTTGTAGATTTAAGATGTTGCAAAAATAGTCGTTCATAGAATTTAATTTCTTTTTTCAACGATTTTGTAAAAGCTCCCCAGATGCATGCTACAATGCGAAAGGAAATGTAGCCTCAATTTAATTTGATTCTAAGGGTATACCTGAAGAGCCTCAAAACAGGCATTTCTGCAAAATCGTCCACAAATTTTGACTTGATCAGTTTTCTTTGGATGCACGTTATTTTTTTGTTTACAAGAACAACTTTATAAGAACATCGAGGCTAAAATTTTCCAGAATTTAAGAACAGCTTTAGAACAAGCTGGAGTTCGAGCTCGATGGCTAAATTTGTTTTACATAGTTTTAGGAAAAGGTTTGAGTATTAAACCAACCCTGGTATAATCACCGGAAATAGTCTTGGACATTGACTCAACGAATTCATGACAAACTCGCGAGGATGAATTGATCCAAAGCACATCCTTCAGGAAAAAGCTTTTCGTTTTCCGATACTGAAAAGTTTTGCGATATCTTAAGGTTCTTTTTTTACTCAATTTATGCCAATTATAGAAAGAAAAACAATTTAGGAACAATTTGAGGCTCGAATCGCCAAAAGTTTAAAAACAAAAAGGTCTCGGCCAAATTTACTGGTTCTTGTATAAAAAGAGCGTGTATCTCATTAGAGATGGAAATAGCAAAAGGAATTGATATAGAAAACTCTGCACGTTCATTCTGCTGCACGTTTTTGCTTTTTGCAGACACTTTACATTCATATGAATAAATCTTCATACATTTTTTAACAAAGTCTGTAAGTCCTTTGTTTAGTGTTATGGAAGAATTTCTTCAAGTTTGTGCGCAGAAAACATGTGTTCTCGTACAACAATATCTTTGGTATTAAATTAAAAAGGAGACGGTTGTCGGTAAACATTAATTTATTTCCTTTGATTTGATGTCTCCTAAAGTAATTTTGTGATATCGTTGAATGTATTAGGTATATGTATTTAAAATAAAAGAATAGTTGGAAATATTTTGCCTAACTGTAAACTCAATGCTGCTTACAGAAAATAAAGTGTAATATTTTGTATCAAATAAAGACGGTAGTATTGCTAAATGTGCCCTGTTCGTTTGTATTTACTTTTCTCCCCCAAAGTACCTAACGACGAGTTTGTAAATATTTCTAACTTATGCCTATAACATTTGTATAAATCCAAATAGGCAATTTAGCAGAAGAAGTATGATAAATTTGATGGATGAAACAACATTCTTTACTTTTTACATGGTTTGAACATGTTTCGAGGCGTCTTGCTTCTTCTTCAGAGTGTGGCTGTTACCTAAATGAACGGACTTAAATACAATCTAAAGACAATGTAAAATACTGTGATATTAAACGCAATGTAAAATACTGTGATATTAACTAAATCACTTGGAAATTTAGTTAATATTGTATTTAAATCCGTTCATTTAGGTAACAGCCACACTCTAAAGAAGAGGCGAGTCGCCTGGAAACATGTTTAAACCATGATGAAACTGAAGAATGTTGTTTCGTCCATCAAATTTCTATAAATAGTTTGGGAGAATTTAGTAATTCATCTACAAGAGTTTTAGATGGGTGATCAAGTTTCATATTCTCAGCACAGACCAACTTATTTTCCATTGTTTACTGTAAGGAAATTTTAGATGTTGATAAATGCTTTTCGAGTGAAACTAAAGGGTTAAGGGTAATTGAATAGAACTGGTTATTGGATTAAAGGTTTTATTAAAGTTTTGATGTTCTGTATTTTTTAAAACAGGAGGAAAATGCATACTACCATAGATTTATTCTAAGACTTTAATCATAGCTTAAGGGAACTTGCTTTCCAAATTATTTTCTTGTATGTTTAGAAACAACAATACTTGAATTCAAAAAATGTACTTTCTAAAACGATTCATTTAGGGAAGAAGTCAAAACAATGGTATTTTTAAGGAACCCAATTTTGTCGGGAGAGTTGGTGGGTGGCGGCACATACCCCCTACCCCACGCCTCCCCACTTTTTCAGAGCTCAATTTCTCAAAACCTGGTTTAAAGGTAGTGTTTTTTTAAATTGTATTATGCACTCCTCTCTCCACAAAGAAGGTGTTGTTGCAAGAACTTTCTCAATATCTATTTTATTGAACATGAAATTTGCTCCTGAAATTCAGCGTTTTTGAAAAAAGATGGTGGGTGGCGGCACGTAATACCCCATCCCCTAAATTGGGTTCCTAGAAAGTACCATTATTTTGACCTTTTCCCTTATTCATAGTCTGCAAAATGATTAAAGCAACACCAGTCAATCTCATGGAGGCGCCATGTTGCACTGACGTCTGACGTCACAACGTTAAGCTGCAGTTTGTTTTTGAAGAAATCAAATAAAACCCTTTTGTTAAGTTGCGTAAAAAGAAAAACGCTTTTTGATCTACTGGACAATTTTACAATGAATGAAAGGAATAAAACTATGAACAAGTAGAGCTGATTCTTTTGACAGTTTCACGTGTGACGTCAGACGTTAGTTCAACATGGCGGCTTCCATGAGATTGACTGGTGCTTTCTTTATTGATTTTTGCAGATTATTAATAAATGAATCGTACGTTAATTTCAAAATTAAACATATAAGGAAATAATTTTGGAATGCAGGTTTCCTTAACGCTTCAATCTCGTTGAAACAAAAAGCTTGATAAATATTAGAACGGTTGGAACCTTTTTTCGAGTAAAAGTCCTTTCAGGGATAAAAGCCGTTAAAGGTTTGGCATAAAACCTACACTAAATAAACAACAACTCGGCGAACTCGTTAATTACTTTCATTCCCTATATCGGGATAAACTAGCTCATTTATTCTTAAATTTTACCGCCTCATTTTCCCCGAAGAAGGCTTTAAAGTCGAAAACATTCGGGGCAGGCTAAAATTTTATTAAGCTTTTAACCTAATTAAGAAAAAGTTGTTTTTCAAACTGCCAAATTTCCCGGCCAAACAAGATAACATTTCGACTAGTATGACATCTTATGATAAACCGTGAGCGATTTTTTGATAATGGCTAAGCTGAAAAACAAACCAGGTCGCAACAGCTTTCAAAGACACAAAGTATGAAATCCATTTGTCTCACAGTAGCTTCGACTGCAAAATGCTATTCTTCGTTAGATAACATCGCAGTAGACCTGTAATGTGGTTGTACTTTCACAATATATGATGTTTCTTGATCGGCCTACATATATGTTCTGTGTTCAGCTATATATTTTTCCTACTTTGTTCTTTTAGAAATTACTAATACTTCCAAGAGTTAACGATGAATTATCACGAAATAAATACGAATTCTTCAAAACTTTTTGTCAATTTTTGTTATCGGCCGCGCAAAGCATCAAATTCAAAAGTTTTAATCACCGCAAAAAGCAAGAAGGTATAAGCAGGAAATTGAAAAAAGACCCTGATACTTTGAACTTTTTTTAAGTATCTCGCACCCTGCATGTCAAGGACGACACATCGATGAACTTAAACTGTGCTGGGAACACTTTCTATTGGCTACCTGAATTAGGTACTGAGTTACCCAGTTCACGACAGAGGAGATGCTTTTGTGTCGCATAACATTTTCACTAAAACTTTCAAAACACTTGAGACACTGTTGAAAGGCTGCGAGAAAAAATTAACTGAAACACGTGCAACTTTTCAAAGAAGTTTCAAGATATAAAATGCATTTTCAGGATTACAAAAGAACAGATTGTGGCTTTGCACCTTTGAATTTGTGATGTGTCAACTGCATCTTCGTTTTTCGTGCGGTAAACTTGCAGTAAGCATGGACAACAAGTTCCCAAGACAGTTTTTTTATTTTTATTTCAATCGTCTTTTCTTATATAGAATTGTCCAAAAAAAACTCTGGTGCGTGATTGTAATTCCAAATGGAAGCATGTTATCTTTTATCAGTGTGCAAACTGACCAAGTGTTCTTATTTGTTGGATGTGTCACTTACTGTTTCAATTGAGACAATTCTTTCTTCTTTAATAATCAGTTTGAATTTATAGTGCTCCGGTTATCAAATTAAAACAAAAATCAATAAACAAATAAAAAATTAAACCTTATCGTGAAGATTCATACTTGTGAAAAACTGATTTGACGCAGATTAAATGGAAGTTTACTTGTTTATTCTTGGAAACTGCAATTTAGCAAAACAAGAGTTAAAAATTAGTCATTAACCACTTGTCAAGTTTGTGTATAAAAGAACCAAAGCGCACCAAAACTGTAGACTATTTACAGCTGCGACTAAACATTTTCCGAAGTCACAAATGCAATGACTTCCAAACAAGACAATTCTACTGGCGAAATAGGCGCATCTCAGCCTGTTAGCCACTTTTTAAGTATTACAACTGCTAATTCTTGGTGTCTAATAGCTGCAAATTGTGCCATAATTCCAGCCGTAATCTTTCTGAACTCAATCGTTATTTCCGTTAAAGTTTGCCGTACAACAACCGTACGAAGTAAAAACTCAAACATTTTGCTGGCGTTTCTTGCAGTGGATGATCTTCTTGTAGGAACCGCGGCCCAACCGCTGTTTGTTGCAAGTCTGGTATGTGATAAGTACCCAAGATGCAATAGTATTCTCATAAGTTGCGCATCTTTCTCTTTCTTGTTGGTCCTCACGCTTTCCTCCGTTCTTCACCTCGTTGTAATAGCATTGGATCGATATGTTGCCGTGAAATACGCCTTGAGGTATGAAAACATTTTTACACGAACCAAAATACGCTGGGCGATTTTCACAACGTGGGTAGTATCTGTAACACTCCCACTCCTGCTTGTCATATCTGAGAAGCACTACGAAATCTTCTTTATCTGTCTTTCCATTATTACGCTGTCCATTTTTGTGATTTCTGGTTGCTACATATACCTATATCGTGTGTTATTGCGACATAAGAGAACGATTCGATGCCAGAATTCCTCTCAACAAAACGCAGTACGTAACAGAGATTTCAAAGCCGTAAAAACAACATCAATGGTAGTGGGGTCCGTATTTCTAACGCTTGGAGTTTTTGTCCTTGGCGGAATCATCTTGTATGTGCTCGATATCAGCCGTGTTGTTTTTTTCAACTGCTTCGCTTGGCTTTGTTATATCATATATCTTAATTCTTTGCTGAATCCACTGATTTACTTCTGGTGTAATAACGAGTTGAGACAAGCTGCTATACAACTCTTGAAACTCAACTAGTCGATGTGTATAAAGGCTGCTTTCTAAAAAAGTTCACAGCGGAAGACTTTGCCAATTCGTTAAAATACTTGAAGTATTCTTTCCACGCGTACAAGTAGATGACTACATCATTTGTGGTGATGATGGAAATAATATATGCGCATCTCAAGACACTACCAAGCAGCCCGCTTAAGTAAAGGCTACCCGAAGCTTGTGTCAACATGAAGATTTTTTTCAAAGTCTAAGAGTATTTTTAACAGCGGAAGACTTTGCCAATTCGTTGTTAAAATATTTGAAATATTGTCTTTCCACGCGTACAAGTGACTACATAACAATGACTACATAACAACGACAATGACTACATAATTTGTGGTGATGTTCGAAATAATATATGCGCATCTCAAGACACTACCAAGCAGCCCGCCCGAGTAAGGGCTATCTGAAGCTTGTGTCAACATGAAAATTTTTTTCAAAGTCTAAGAGTTTTTTAACCGCTAAAATCATCAACAAGTTTTGGATCGGGTAAGTGAATCGATACACTGAGTACATAGAGATTTCTGCCCTCCCTCTGTTTTTATAAGCTCAAATTTGAAGAACTGCAAGCACATATTTGCTTTTGGAAGAACTACAAAATATTAAAGACCACGAAGTTTATCAAGTTCATCTCATCAACGTACTGATAAATAAATTGCTCTGAAACTTTTATATTCTTAATTCAAGCATGTCTAAATTTATTGCTGAGGATTTTCTTAACTAAATCAAGAATTTAAGTCTTATTGGCTTGCGCAGCGTGGCATAACAAGACCGAGCGAGACAAGTTTCCCAAAAATGTTATACGGTGAAACTGGTTCTTATTTCATCTTCGATCGTTGTAACTGTTGCAGAAGCATTAGGCGTTTCTACTTTCGTGACTTCTCGCAACGGAAATTCAAAAAAGTTTCACGACTGACCGACTACATTACATGGTGCAACGGTTGCTGAAAATGGTTTTGCACCGTTGTTGCATACAAGTTTCAGCTAGACGTTTCAACATGTAACAGTGACTTAAAAGAACCGTCAATAAGCAAAACAAAATTCCTGAAAAGTTTTCGTGCAAGCTAACACGTTATGGTCATGGACCGTATGAAGTTTAGCTATATCTACGCAAATCTATGCAAGTATCTAATACTTTAAGAAATAAGAACATGGTCTGCAGCTTTTAATAAGCTTTATTAAATTTACCATAAACAAGGAGGGTTGACCAATACACACGAAGCGAGTTGCAACGATTATAGAAAAAGGCGGCCCGTGTCAGGAGTGAGACACTTAGAAAAAATCCATAAAAACAGAGATTGAGTGTTTCAGCTGGCATCATTGTCTACATTCTGCTTCGGTTGCACACAACTTAGATCGTAGAAAGAACAGAGATAAACAACAACTGACTTTAAAACTTTAAAATGCTTATCGAATTTAATGAGTGATCGAACTTTCGGTTCCATAAGTGTAGCTTCAAAGTAGAATTTCCACTCAAGAAAATGCAAAACAGCTGGAGACAAGAACGATAATGAGTCATACATTCTTTGTGAAATTCCCAATTTTTAAAACCATATCTCGGAAACAATTACTAAGCAAATCAAGCTCATGTTTTCAGAGAAAATTTTATTCTGCAGAAACAATTAAAATATTCAGAAGCTTTGTTGCTGTAGCTGAATTCGAAAGTAGAACTCGTATGCTAATGAGATAAAAATGCAAACAAAAACTCGCCTATTGGATCTTAACGGGTCGTATGGACCATAACAGAAAGTTAAAATTACATTGATAGTTTATAAACATAAATAAGCATAAATATGTTAACAGAAAAATTACATTTATAATTTCTTTTATTATTTGTCTCTAAACTATTAATTTTGTTATTCATCTCTATAAATTAGACGATGTCTTAGTTACGCTAATATTTTTACCCATTTTCAAATTTCCAAAGTGCTAAACATAATGCTTACAAGTTATTTAACTAACTGGATCCGTTGTACGAAAAAAGTGACTACATTTAGAATAAAGAATATTTTAAAAAAGCTTAAAAAGACATTAAAATACTTTAAAAATGTATTTAAATGTATTTTCAGACCTAATTCCACACGTCAATATGTTTGGTGTGGAGGGAGAGGAAGGGTGGCTTATTAAAGAGGAGAGGGGGGGGGGGGGGCGCTTACTAAAAATTTGAAGCTCAAGTCGGTGGGCTTGTTAGAGAGGGGGGCTTATTAGAACGTATACGGTATTTACCAGAATTGTCAGAGTTAAAAAGGCTGCTTTGCTGAAATTTCAAATGCATTAGTTTCTTGACTAACATGTGGCCTGTTAAACCCAGATTTCTCATCAGGCCAGAGGAAGTAACAAGATTTATAAGAATAATAAGATTTTTAGGTTCTCGTCAGCCAGTTTCAGAAAATTGGTGATGGACTTTGATCAACCTTCATCATTAAATTTCAAAACCCCAAATTGCAGCACTAACGGTTCTGAAGAGCCACTAAGGGACTGGAAACAAGACAAGTCGAGGCCGTCGCTTCGGTTACGGTATCCGCGCTTACCTCGTGGAGAGGACACAGAATTAAACAAGGTTTGTGACTGGTTGACGTAAAGTTGGGGTAAACTTTACCTTTCTTTTAATTGGTTCAAACTTCTGTGTCCCCTACACGAAATATTCTAACAAAAGACCATCATCACTGCCAGAAATTGGGCGACGAAAGATGAACTTTTTTGATGCGGTGCTGAAAACACATGCGGGCGTTGATCACGAGAACCTTAATACTCTTCTTCATCTAGTCGAAACCAAGAATGCTTAATCATTTTTGAAAATAAGACTGAAATCCAATAAATTCACCATAAAATTAAAAGTTAAGCTGAATAATAGAAACGACTTGCGTTTTAAACTGTATCTTTCGAAACGGTACCAGTTAAGTGCTATTAAAGCCCACCGCACACTTGCATCGAAATTGTTGTCGCACATTCACCGCACACGTTTGCGAGAAGATGCAATAACCTCCGACAAGGCGCACTCACTCTTAAGGAAATCAAACATGTTTGATCCATGCAATCGATGTTGCATGCGATAGAAATTGCATCGCAGGCCCCCGCACATAGAAGCGATGTGCTGCAATTTTGATTGCATGCGACGAAGATTGCATGCTATCGCACAAGTGTGCGGTTGGCTTAATCAATACATTTTTACTCATTTTGATAAACAATTTAACAAACGCAGTTGTTTACAATCAATGAGAATGGCACCTTACAAACAGAAATTTCTCGTGAGAAATCTCTGCTTGCTGGGTAAGAAATGGTAAATAACAAACACAGCCTAACTAAAGCAATTATAACTCGGCCTAGTCCCAAACATGTTAAGCTCCAACTTTTCAAGCTCGTCCCCAGTTCTTGTTTACAGCTCGTCCCCAATACGTACACCTTCAATCATTTTCTCCAGAGCTGATTTCATGGACTTGATAACTGCCAAAGAATGAGTTATAATAAGACTTGATAAAGTTTATATATGAAGTAGGTTTATTTGATGAAGCAGGTGCGGTTACAAAGGTTTGGTGGGGGTACTCCAGGATGAGAATGGTAAGGATGACCGTCGGAAAAGCCCCGGGGGAGGGGTAGGGGGGTACTCCCTATATTGGGATGGTAGGTATGACCGTCGTAGGGGTTAAAATTGTGCCAACGTATCAAACCTTTATTTCGGTCTTCATCAGGCCCTGATGAAGAAGAGAAATAAAGGTTCGAAACGTTGGCACAGTTTTGCGTTTCTAGTTTTGGCTTTTACTTTCTAAGACACTACACAACTCAAGCCAAGGCATCCCTAAGGATCCAGAGAAACGTTGCTGGTTTGCTCACCTCTAATTTTTAAAGAAATATAGTTTGTTTTTTAAACGGTTAACATTTTTTGGTGTTAAAGCTAATCGCGCGTTAAACTCCTCCCCGCATTAAATCATGTTTTCCCGCACTGGGACAAAAGTCGAGCAAATGCAGCTTCTTCTCAAAGTCAAGAGTTCCAACATGATTAAACATTCTTTCACGTTTAAAACTTATAGCTTTTCCATGATCTCAAATTGAAAAATTGTACAGTACAAACCCACGCAACTCGGTATTTTAGCTGTAGTTAAGAAAATTTTTTAAGAAAATCGTGAACAATTTGCTTTTGTGTCATAATGTTTTGTTTATAAGTAGTTAAAAACGATTTTTGATGAAGCCTTCCACAAGTAAAGGCGAAACGTCAACGCACTTTTAAATTTTAAACTTTTTAACGCGTGAAAACCATAGAACTTTTTTTATAGATTTTATCTTTTATCAAAAACGATAAACGTTTTCAACGCCGTGGTCATCTTCAGTAAATGCTTGCTAGGTTTTCCTTTTAACCAACCTTTGAAACAAAAACTCTTTCTATGTACAGTACCGTCTGCGACTCACAACCCATGCCTCTCGAGGTACGCGATGCGAAGCACGAAGGTGCGAGGCAATTTTTGAAGTCCAAGTAGTTTGCCTCGCATCCTGTGTCTCGCAAGGCCCACCACCTTCCAGCCCC
>JAOBAT010108189.1:1946-60767 GCA_026413305.1 Hydrozoanthus tunicans
GCCGAGGTATGTTTATTTATTATGCTCCAGACCTGTGTCCTATGCTAGACGATCTTACTGGAGACAGTTTTAGGGCCAAGGTATGTTTATTTATTATGCTCCAGACCTGCGTCCTGAATGCTAGACGATCTCACTGGAGACAGTTTTAGGGCCGAGGTATGTTTAACTATTATACTTCAGACCTATGTTCTATGGTAGACGCCCTCACTTGAGACAGTTTTAGGGCCAAGGTATGTTTATTTACGACCTTTTAAGTTCTAATGTGATCACAAAACATTCATTGCCAAAACATCAATAGACCTTTTGCATGTGGACGTCAAACTAGTCAATTTCACCCCCAAGCCTCGTATTCCAGAAATAGGTGTGAGCATTTGGCACGTGCAAACCGTGTTCACGAAGGAATTATTTTCGTTTGTGGACGCTTTGGAGTTTGATTTATGAAAATAATCACACTTTCGTGACTCGAAAGCGAGGCATCGGAGTGTTTGACGTAAACATGCATAAGGCTTATTGTTACGGCTTTTATTGGCAGTTGTGTTCTTAAAGTGCATAACAAGTGAAAACTTTTATTATTTCAGTGGATAGACCTTGTTAAATGAGGAATAGGGGTGAAAAGTTTTTGTCAACCTCTTATGGTTTTTGAGATCTTAACGTTTAAAGACAAAAGTTTCCAACAGATGACGTCACAGGTGGTTACAACAAATTTGCAAATTTTAAAATCTGCCAGTCCATGTAACCTTTGGATGAACTTTACGCCAAACCTGCACTGATGATCTATCTACCTCGAGATACAACAGCAGCAAACCTTTGCTTTAAATTCATCCGAAAGTTATGGATTGGCAGCAGGTGAAAAAAAAATTGAAGTAATAGAAGTTTTCACTTCATATGCACTTCAGTGTAAAACCTTGCATTCAGCATTACTTGTCATGACTTTCTCTTTTTTTCGGAACTGATACCACGTTCTCAATATACTTTGTCTTACAGCCGAGCAGTGTTAACTTGCTTTCGGTTAATTGTTCCAACAGGCCAGATTTTTGAAGCACTGTAAAACCCAGCAGGTTTGCAGGCCTGACTTAGCTTTAACAGGAAACATAACTTTTCTTGGGTGAGTTGTTGTGTTAGAGCAAATGTGTTCGTAAACCTAAGGTGGCATTAATTGCTAAAACTTTGGCAATGACTGGGCAAAAAACCTAAGATAAGATGTTTCTAGCAAAAAAGTTAAGAAGTAAGGGAAGGAGAACCATGTACAAAATCTCAAAATTATGTTTTCTCAAAGACGATCGTTTGCTTTCAAAACAAAATTACTGTTAATTTCGGCCCCAAATTCGGGACTGAAAAAAAAATCCTCCAACAGCGTTGTGCACTATTACCAAAATAGAAGTGTTTACCCCCACATGACTCAGACAGACAGAGGCATGTTTGACAAAAAGGTTTATAGAGAACTATTAAGAGACATTCTTGCTACCTTAAATAGCTTTGCCATATCAATGCCGGGTTTTTTCAGATATGATGATAGAAAATCACGAAAGTAGCGAAAAATGGGCGCCAACCCTCTTGCTACCATTTAGGAACAAGCGTAGCTCAGTCGGTTAGTGCGGCTAGCTTAGCTGTAGTTTTGAATACCTTTTAAACGGAGCACTGACAAAGGAAGGGGGTTAAGGGCGCACCGTCGGCTTCCGTTGATAACAACACTCTCTGAGTGCTGATCGAACCACCGACGTTAGATAACGGTAACTTTGCTTTTGAAGCTACTTTCTTAGTTATATAGGGCTTACTCCGCCATGACGGAAGTTGTTTTCACCTTTACAGCGGAAGTACGTTCTACAAAAAGATTTTTATTGGCTTGGTGGATACAATCTTAGTAAACATTCACTTGAAGAACGATGACGAAGATGCAGCTTACTCAAGCGAAGTAATCATCGAATACCCCCCCATACTCAGTTATATCGGACCAGGGAATGGTCAGGTATGGTATGCAAGCAAAGAAACTACCAATAGAAAAACTTCATTGAATAAAAATAATAATTAATAATAATTAAGTATTTAAAGTGCTTATATCTAAAAATACTCAAAAACACTGTTTACATTTTAAGAATGAAAATTAAAAAAGGGGAGGTTTTTTAAACTAAGGCAAAAGCTTCTTTGAATAAAAATGTTTTAAGCTTTGCTTTGAAATAGGCCAGGCAGGTAGTGTTTTGAATGTGAGCAGAAAGCTGGTTCCAAAGCTTGAGATCTGAGGCCAGGGCGTTTTTTATTTCTTCGGCGGATTAGTTCGGATAGGTAGTTTGGGCCATTTCCATGGATGCATTTGAAAACAATGGTGAGAAGTTTGAACTTGATTCGAGTATATATTAGTAACGGGAATTGGTGTGAATACTGTTGAATACGATTTTTTGTCTCAGTACCCAAAAATTAATCAATAATTATGATAGTTTTAATAATGGCGATAATTAAAATTAATGGTAATAATGGTATGATTAAATTTTTTGGCACAACGAAAACCTTATTTGAACACCTTAGCTGTGACAGAGTAGTCACATGGTGTGTCACGTGACATGTGAAGTACTTAATCTAGCCCAGATATGATGATGAAGCAACTAAAGTGTACTGTCGTCTTTTTATAACTCGGTTGGTGGGCTCGGCTTTTTATCGCCCCTTGACTCCGCCATAGATTAGCCCCCTGACTCCGCCGCTTAACGACTCCGTTTCTGGATTTCTGGAATTGGTTTGTTAGTTGTCAACTAATACTGGCAGTTCGGTTTCTCATCCAGGAAGTACATTGTGAGACTGAGAAAATTAAAGACTCGCCATTGCTGCGAGCTAAATGTGCTACTGGAAATCCTCTGCGTGGAAAAACTCAGGTTTGTGCCTACTTTAGTTATGCACAGTTATTAATGGTGGTGACGCTAAATAGCAATAATGGTAATGATAATGACAACAAAATACAGATGAATCTTCGTTTACATTACTTGCGTCATTGACATACGCGCCTTTCCTTCTAATTGAGATACAAATTGAGAAATTCTGAATATCGAAAGAGCTTTCTAAAGCAAACTCCTTACTGAATGTTTGAGACAAATACGAAGCATAATGTAGACAATCTTTGGCGGTAGAAGTAGTAATGATAATGCCAGTGTCAATATCGAATTTGAATGATAGTTATAAATATTAATGATAATGATTATAGCGCTTATTTGCATTATTGAGGCTTTTTAACTCTCATATCAGTTTCGTATACAGCTGTATCATGATCAGGATTGTGGATTTTTTTAATCTTCTATTCTTTGTTACTTACAGTCACCAGGTAACCTATAACGTTTTTTTGAAAATGTCAAAAAAGTAGCGTTTTAGAAAGTAAAACCCAAACCTTTCCAGACGTCACTGTTTTTAAATATGTTTGTATCTTTCTAATAGTTTTTTTCTTTATTGCAGAAAAGGTTTTATGTCCAATTTTCAACAGCTGACGTCATTGGAAACGTTAGTGACTTTGTATTAAATGTAGAGGCAAAGAGGTGAGAAAAACTGAAAAGTTTGTCAAACTAACTCGAATGCGATAACCAAAGCACAAACGATGAAAATTAGTATTTGAAACTTTCTTTTCGAACCAAAAAAATCGCCAGATCTTTAAAAACAGCCCCTGTAAACGATAAAATTTGAAACCCAAAAATTACTTATAAGGGAACATGCCTGCATGGTAGTGTTTGCCAGAAATATTAAAGCTTTCTAACCTGTTATAAGTTTGAAGATGTGTGAAGGTGTTAGACGCTCTGATATGCTCGTCTGCGTCCTTACGAACAGCAAGCTGGAAGAACTGTATAGTTACTTTCTAAAATTTCCATGCCTTTATTTATTTTGATTTAATGATATCGTCATTTAATTATTTACATACAACACACAATACAGACTTGAGAGACGATACAATCGGGCGTAACAGGAGTTAGTAACAGCACAAAGTCAAATTCCGACCACAACAGTGTACAATGAGTCAGTTTAAATATAAACCTAACTTAAATACTGGTAAATTAGATCTTGAAAGCAGCGAAACAGTAATACTTTGAATGAAAAACACACAACATTTTTAAGTTTGCCAAATATATTTCGACACTACTAATGGCATCTTCTGTTGTGCCAAATGTTGTGTGTTTCATTAAAACGTTGCTTTTATTAGAAATTTTTCAACATTAAAACATTGTTTTGTTAGAAATGTTTTAATATTAAAATATCGGTAAGTATGGTGGCTAGATATCTTGATTGGCAGTAGATGAGTTTACGGTTGTGACGATGGGGATGGTTAAGGTTTGACTATGGTAGCTGTGTTGGTGATAGTACAAGTAATGGTGAAAATGATGGTCCGTGACAATAATGATAGGGTTTGTACAGCACCTGGAAAACCGACAGGAAATCCTTAGTTCCAGGCTTGGAATTCCTCGACAAATTGTTTTTTTTCTAAGAGCGATCTGGAAAATCCTTTAATTTTGAGTTTGCGCTCCACTAAGTGTAATTTTGCGGATAGAATGTTAAGTATGTTTTCTGTAGTTTTTCCGCCGCTTTAAGAAACACCAGTGTGAATGTATCAAAAATCATCTGGAAGAAAGTTTGTACTTTGGTGCTCGAACTGAATTTTTTTACTGTGTCGCCTATTCATCGAGACTATGAAAAATTTCAGCACTCCTTGAGACTACCTGGAAAATCTTGTAATTTTGTTTTTAGCAAGTGGGAAGAACCCTATTGTTATTATATTGATGTTGGCTTTTATTGATGGTTTTGATAACGACTGCCAGAGTGGCATCAAAAGTTGTGGTATTAATGAAGTGAAATAACTAACCGGTAGAATTTTATCATGGTATAGACGGTTATTTTAATTCTATAAAGAATAAGGATGAAAGTGTGCACCTATTTAAGGTCCAAGAGCATCCTCTCGAGCAACGCTGTGGTGGTCTTTAAACCTTTGCTCTTCAAAACGTAACTGGTCCGAACTTTTTAATCTCATCAAAGTAGCCAATTCGGAATTTTTGAATAATTTCTATTTCAGTTGAGTGGGATAGTGGCAGAATATCTATTTAGCGCCGAAGGCGCGAGTTAGATATCCATTAAGCCACTATCCAACGAGAAAATACGAAATACGAATATCACTATCTCGCTTGGCGAGACTCACAAACGTGTTTTGACAATTAGTCAACTACAAAATGTCGTAAATGGCGTCGTAAAACAGTGAAATTCTTTTGGCCGTTTTAAACTTCCCGTGTTTTACGGCAAACTTTTTCAGTATCCCAAACGGACGCGAAGCGACTGCTTCCGTACGCCATTTTGTTTGAGTGTCATTATCTACTGTTTCGGAGGTGAATATTGTCTCATAGCTACTATTTCTAAACAACTCAAATTGCGCGTAACATAGCTGGTATATACTAATACAAGAGATTATTATCATTTTTGCATATTCAAAGGTCAAGCAGTAAACTTAGTGTTAGTTATTGGCTTCTCTTTCTTGGGAAGCATTACTCTGAGTGATATTACTAACTCTAAGACGTTTGCTTCCATTGTTAGTGCAAGCGATGAACAAACCTACCAAAAGCATAGAAACAACAAACTTGTTCTACTCGTGGAGGTGACAAAGGAGGCTGACTTGTTCCTTGACGGGTAAGATTTTTCGCGAAAACTTATGTGATTTTTGAAGACATTGAGGCTTAACCCATTCAGCTCTAGACAGTTTATAAACCTCTTTCTTCTCCTTACACTTCTACTATAAAAGAAAGCTTTTGGTTAGGAGAAAATGAGAGTTGATCGTAGAAAGCAAAGTCAGTCTTCTAAACTGATTCTAAGTTAGGTTAAGTGTTTTTGTTTTGTAACTTTCACTCACACACAAATGTAGAAAGCAAAACAAAATAGAAAAAACTAGCGTAGCAAAATAAATGAAAAGACTAAAAAATAAAACGTAAGAAAAAAACACGACGTTTCGAAATGTTTGCGTAAATTCGTTTCACTGTTAGGAACCAATTTCCCTAAGTAGTAGGTGCTGTTTAGTCTTTTTGAGGTTTTTTTAATTCTGTTGGAAACTTTTGCCAAATACAGATGCTGTTGAACTTGTATCGTCTGTTTTCCGTTATTTGTTCTTGCGCTCATCTTATAGAGATTGTTATTTGCAGTATGTCCAGTGTTACAATCGTGAACATCCTCGGCATTAAGAATTGATCTTTAAAAATTGGTGGCAGATTTGTATCAACTTTAATAATTGTAATTCAAAGGTATTTTGTATTGGGAAAATGTCAAGAAGATTGAGAAGAGACGAAGCACTTTCTGTGTTTTTACCGTATATAGTCGCCAAGAAGAAACTCGAGTAAAACTAAAGTAATGATGGAACGTTTTCGTATCTTAGGTCTTCAGAACCTGATCAGATGGTTTACAAGAAGGGTTTTGATGGTCAAGCTACAAGGATTAACCAGATCGGACCACAAGTAATACAGAAAATAATTGTAAGTGTTGCATTTCACATTTAACATGCGTGTCATTTCATGTTTTGATCCCTTTGTGTTTCACAGGTCCCGGCTTAGTATATTTATTTTCAATCATACTGCATGACGAGGACCACAGACTTTGTCGACTTCTGTTTATTTTGTTTGCTCATTTTCTTTCTTTCTTTCTTTCTTTCTTTCTTTCTTTCTTTCTTTCTTTCTTTCTTTCTTTCTTTCTTTCGCCACTTTCTTTCTTTCTTTCTTTCTTTCGCCACTTTCTTTCTTTCTTTCTTTCGCCACTTTCTTTCTTTCTTTCTTTCTTTCTTTCTTTCTTTCTTTCGCCACTTTCTTTCTTTCGCCACTTTCTTTCTTTCTTTCTTTCTTTCGCCACTTTCTTTCTTTCTTTCGCCACTTTCTTTCTTTCTTTCTTTCGCCACTTTCTTTCTTTCTTTCTTTCGCCACTTTCTTTCTTTCTTTCTTTCGCCACTTTTTTTCTTTCGCAACTTTCTTTCTTTCTTTCTTTCTTTCTTTTGCCACTTTCTTTCTTTCGCCACTTTCTTTCTTTCGCAACTTTCTTTCTTTCGCCACTTTCTTTCTTTCGCCACTTTCTTTCTTTCTTTCTTTCGCCACTTTCTTTCTTTCGCCACTTTCTTTCGCCACTTTCTTTCTTTCTTTCTTTCGCCACTTTCTTTCGCCACTTTCTTTCTTTCGCCACTTTCTTTCTTTCTTTCTTTCGCCACTTTCTTTCGCCACTTTCTTTCTTTCGCAACTTTCTTTCTTTCTTTCTTTCGCCACTTTCTTTCTTTCTTTTTTTCGCCACTTTCTTTCTTTCTTTCTTTCGCCACTTTCTTTCTTTCTTTCTTTCGCCACTTTCTTTCTTTCTTTCGCCACTTTTTTTCTTTCGCAACTTTTTTTCTTTCTTTCTTTCTTTCGCCACTTTCTTTCTTTCTTTCTTTCTTTCTTTCTTTCGCCACTTTCTTTCTTTCGCAACTTTCTTTCTTTCTTTCGCCACCTTTCTTTCTTTCGCAATTTTCTTTCTTTCTTTCTTTCTTTCTTTCTTTCTTACTTCATTTCTTTCTTTCTTTCTTCATTTCTTTCTTTCTTTCTTCATTTCTTTCTTTCTTTCTTTCTTTCTTCATTTCTTTCTTTTTTTCTTTCTTTCTTCATTTCTTTCTTTCTTTCTGCCTTTCTTCATTTCTTTCTTTCTTTCTGCCTTTCTTTCTATCTTTCTTTCTTTCTTTCTTTCTTTCCTACTTTTTTCTATCTTCCTTTCTATCTTTCTTTCTTTTTTTCTTTCAGTTTTCTAAAAGAAATATTTTAATCTAGTTTGTTGTTTATCTTTTACTTCTATAAAATAGCTGAAGAACCGTGGGCCAAGTAGTGTGGATGCCTCGACAGTAAATATCACTGTTCCTCGGTTCTTCGATGCTGATGACAAAAAGAGCTTTCTACTTTATCTTGTAAATGTGAAGGTTAGTTTGCCATGTTTTGAAGAAAAAGAGAGTCCTTTCCTACAATACAACGGAGAATATGGTGATAGTGTTGAAGATGATGATGTTAGTATTGATAATCAGGGTGTCATGTTGATGATATTGATGCTAACGTTACGATCAAGGTGTCGTGGTGATGAAATTGATGGTAGTATTAATGATCAAGGTGTCATGGTGATGAAATTGATAATAGTGCTAATGGTCAAAGTGTCATGGTGATGGTATTGATGTTAGTGTTTACGATCAAGGTGTCATGGTGATGTTATTGATGTTAGTGTTAACGATCAAGGTGTCATGGTAATGAAATTGATGTTAGTGCTAATGGTCAAAGTGTCATGTTGAAGATATTGATGTTAGTGTTTACGATCAAGGTGTCATGGTGATGAAATTGATGTTAGTGTTTATGATCAAGGTGTCATATTGAAGATATTGATGTTAGTGTTAATGATCAAGGTGTCATGGTGATGAAATTGATGTTAGTGTTAATGGTAATAAAAAGCAAACAGCAAACTCGTCTCGTAAGTGGAGGTAAACTTAGTTAGCAAGAGTTACATCTCGTTTTTTTCGTCTTCAATTTGAAGCCCGATGGGGGTAGCTGCAATGCCGAGACTAACATCGAAAACCTTGTGGTGAGTCATGTTGCTCTTTTTTTTTACATTATATAATATATAATGTAAAAATATAATATATATATATTATATAAAATCCTGCCTTATAGTGGGTCTGTACGAAGTGCTATAAAACACAATAGCAAGCTCTGGTGCCAAATGAGTCTGTATATAGAAAACTTCTATGATGCTCCTCTCACTCTACGCATGTAACTTTGAAGTCAAGTCATTTGATTGAGAGAGGTCTGGGACTAGATTCAGGTCAAATTCATGGTAAAGCTCAAGACCCAAATTTGCCATTTTCCAAAAAAATTATAATCTCTACCTAGCTACCCTCTTGAATCTTTTTAAAACCTACATCAGGTTGACACTTCATTTATCAATATCAGTTGAGAAAAATTTTGACTTAAGAAACTTACTAGATTTCTAGGGGAGAGTTTCAGTGTCACCTCTGGGTAGTCCAGAATGCAATATGGACCACACATGATACAATAACATAGGAATTCTTAGATATTATGCTCTCTTTTCGTAAGTGAATTGTTGTTGATGAAAGTTTTAGCCAGAATAAATATGATTTTATAATTTATACCCTAAAACTGCCCAAAAGGGCTCTCATTACCATTAATGACACCCTAATTGAACTTAATAAGGTAGATAATTTTTTCTTCGAAACAGATAACATTATGCAAACAGAAACTAAGACACTTTTAACTGAGCATGTCAAAATTATGTTTATTTTCCCCGTTTATTAACATTTGAATGGCTACAAGTAAGAATTTGTAGGCAAATGACACCCACTGTAAAAGATATGACGTAGACTCCGTGATTGTTTCACTGAGTGGTCTTATTAGGTAAACTTTGCCAAAATAGCGTGAATTAAAAACAATAATAATTGCTAGGAAGTAATACTGATCTAACCTGTGAATCCCTTGACCAAACCACTTGTCCAAAGCCATTAGTACGCGGAGCGTCACTTAAACATTTCTCTGACCCTTTCGATCATACCACAATTCTTAAGCTAGCGAAGCCGACAGATTGATTAAAATCCGTAAACAAAAAAATCTGTGGTTAGATGAACTAGACAAAAATAGCCTTGTGTTTAAAATTTCACGTTTCTTGATGTTTAATCTTCATTGACACTGACATTGTTTTGTTTCACATTTCCGCCATGTTGGACGTGAACAGGAAGGGCTGGGCCGAGTTCCCATTCGCTTACACGCTTTCTTTTTTATAAGAACCAGTAAATTTTTCCGAGGCTCGTTCTTAATTTTTCGGCGATTTGAGCCTCAAATTGTTCTTAAATTGTTCTAGTTTCTAAGTGTGGTTTAAATCGAATGCAACGGTGGTGTGTTAGAGTGTTTCCCGCTTCTTAATGCGTTTTTGTTGCTTGTCGTAAGATTTTGTTTTCAACGAAATCTTGTAAAAAAGATTTGAAAAATTCTGTTTTATGCGCCTTTGCTAACAGTTTTTTTTTCTCCGCAGCAAAACGGAAACAGGACATCTCCAAATTTGGGCGAATCAAAGTCTGCGGTTTCATCCAGGAGTAAGAGGGATACCACTGATAAGGCTTTGGTTGTGGTGAGTCAAGGCAACTTCTTGAAATTGAATGAAGCACTGTGCTCGTACAGGGTCACATAGAAATATTTGGACCATTAGCTAGGGAAATGAGAGTCTTTTTGTTTTAGTCATGAAATGTTTTTTTTAATTTTTTTAATTTATTTATTTTTTAATTTATTTATTCTTTAAATGATTGTACATTCGGGACATGTGTGATGGGATAGCCATCACGCCCTTAGTGTTTTCTATATACATTAGTAAACAAAAGTATTTTGTTAAAGAAAAAAACTAAGATAGGTATACTACAGAAGAAAAGGTTTCCATTTTTTTATAACATGAGTTTGTTGTCCGTCTTTTTCTTGCACAAGTAAGTTAAATTTTGAACTTGTGTGTAACACATGCTTAAACCTAAAAGTTGTCTACAACCAAGTTCGATATTCCTGGAAACTTGGTTTTTGCAATTAAATTATTTGACGGTGTAGCAAGATGCATATGGTTTTGTGTTTGAAAACTGTTATCGCTGCAGCCAAGAACAGTAGTTTTTGAATGCATGACGTTTTTTTTCCCCATCAATCTTTAGTGGAAAGCGAAAGCTTTATATTTGTGCTTTGTAACCACTTTTTACGCGATCTTACAGATCACACATTCCAGTTGAGATTTATTTACAAATCAAGGAACTCGTTCAAGCGTTTAAGATCGTCAAGATTTTATTGCACAAAAACAAGACCCATCCCTTGACAATTTAGTTTGTTGTTTATACCGCATAGCTCTTCCCCTAACTTAACAACCTGTGTAAAATGATAAAGAGACAGTAATATCAATTTATGGCTCAGTCAAGAGCCCTAGCCTTTTTATTGTATATTTAACACTTATTCTATTTCAATTGAGGTGAATAGTGGCAGGTATTCATTCAGCCATTATCCAACGAAACTGAAATAGAATAAGTGTTTTAGTTTATACAAGAAAACGAAAGATCTTTAACCAAAAAAAAACACTTTTACTACTTGAACCACTTAGCGTGGCGAGACTCGTGCGTGAGCAGCCTAACATGTGTAACAAATGTGTTTGACAGTTTTTCAGCTAAAAAATGTTGTAAATGGCGTATAACAGTGAAATTATTTAGGATGTTTTAAACTTCCCGTGTTTTCAGAGCAAACTTTTTCAGTATCGTAATCCCAAACGGACGCGAAGCGACTACTTCCGTCCGCCATTTTGTTTGGGTGTTATTATCTACTATTTGGGAGGTAAATATCGTCTCAAAGCTACTATTTCTAAACCAATCAAAGCGCGCGTAGCTGAGCTTGTATATACTAAATACATATGTTCTGTCTTCAACTGCCAGGCCGGTACGGTTAGAGAAACTGACTCGGTGTAGTATCTAGTAAGGTTTGCAAAAATCTTCGAAACAATTGACTGCAATGATACTTAGTACCAATGCTGCCAGTGTTCTTGCCATAAAAGCGAACAACTCTTTCAGACATGCATTTTTAGATCTTATTACCATTAACCCTTTCCCCCAAGGCATTTGTCAAAATCTAAATTCTCCTTACAGTAAGAATAGAAAATAAGCTGGTTAGTGTTGAGAATATGAAATTTGATCATCCACCAAAAAGTCTGAAAGATGAATTCTCAAATTCTCCCAAACTATCCAGAGAAATATAATGGACATAAGTTATGAGAACTTACAAGCTAATCATTGGGCACCCTTAGGGGTAAAAGAGTTAAGTAGCCAACCAGATATGGCCTTTGCTCAATAGACGGCATAGCGCTTGTTTCTCCCCAAGGCAAATCTATGGCAACTCTGGGGATAGCTCATTCAGTGTAGCGGCATCAAAATTATGAAACGGCCTCCCAAAATCAGTACGGAACATAATATGCATTAAGGCATTCAAATCACCTATTAAAACTTTTCTTTTCTCTACAGATAATTTAGTTTTTATACGTTATATAGAAATACATATTTTATAGGCTAGACATTGTTTTCCAATAGTAATTTTTGAATATTTTTTACCTTTATTGTTATTCTTATTGGTTATACATATTATTCTTGTAATATACTATCCTTATTGTAATGCGCGTTTGAAAATTTCATTATTATTATTAGTAATAGCAGTAGTATTATCATTACCATTATTACTGTTATTGTTATTATTATTCTTTGGTGTCGGTTTTTGCCTTCTTCAACCATTTTGATTTATTGTGATTAAGGAGACAAAAAAATTGAAGCAACAAATCAAAGCAAAAGAAACCTAAACCGACATGAATTCTACTATTTACATCAGAAGTACACAGTACTTGGGGGCTACTCCTTATTTTTGGGTGGAAGGTATGACCGTCGTATTTTGGGGTACTTTTCCGACGGTCATCCCTACCCTTCAAACCCTCCGGGACGTAATGCTGGAGTTTCTACCAGGCAGACAGCTATGGCTGGTACTGAAATTGTCTTCTTTAGAAAGATTTTTCCACTCCTTGCTAACTGTTGGCTTTGTGTTTGCTTCAGGACTGTGAAAAGGATCAGGATCCTCGTCTCTGTTACACTTTTACTTGCAAAATTAGCCAGCTCGACAGGGGGGAAACCGCCGTCATAACAATGTACTCGCGCCTTTGGCAGAGTACTGTGTTCAAGGTGTGTTCTTATTCCAAGGTTTTTCACTTGGTGAAAGGGATTCGTGTCGGCAGCGCAGTGGTCGAGCGGTTAGCGTGTTCGACTCGTAATCCTAGGGTCGCGAGTTCGAGTCCCGGCCGGTCCTATGAGCCATTAAGGCTCGAGAAAGGATTTAGCTTAGCTTATTTACTTGGTAAAAGGGCTTCGTGCAAGTTTTGTTTCTGAATTTAGTATTTTTTCAATGTACGGTTGGCAAAAAGTATAATTGGAATATTGAACGAAAAAAAGTGGCGGTAACAAACAAAGAAAAACCAATGCTGCGTACGAAAAAAATGAGAAGAGGAAGCGAGGTAGTCCCTCAGTGGGTACCATTTTGTGGTTAAAGATTTGACGTTTCCAAACAGAGATAAGGCACAGTGGTTTATATGAAATTGTTGCTTTAGATACTGCAGAAAAAATCGAACGGCAGCGGCATACATAAAACTTTGCATAGAAAAGGTTAATATAAAGCATTTTGTAGAAGTTATATAACCATAATTCCGGGGTTGTAATTTGGAAAAAAGTGGTTTTAAAGCAAAGCTGTTTGCTGAAGTTTCCGAAGTCACTCAGTGATCATTTGGTGGACATGAATGTTCCATATTTTTGTAAATTGAAGTCTAGAAGAAACTAGAGCTTTTATCATGTACATGCCTTTCATCGTTTGATGTACTCGTTGTTTAAAACCTTTGCGTCATTTGGCCTTTTGTCGCAGACTGGAAAAGCTGTGGATCTTGTAACCTTTGCAGAAGTATTTATGCCTCCCGGAATAAAGGAACCACTGAACGGTTTGGACAACAATAAAATAAAGGTAATTTAAACACGTTGCAAAACGTCAGTATTGTTTTTTAAATCTTTTGTCGCAGCACGTGGTAACCTTTTGTTGTATGTTCTTTGTTTACAAATGATAAAGAAAAATGTAACTTGAAATAGGCCCCTTTTCGACTGTACTATTGTGGAGTGACGGGACCGTCCCGTTTGGTTGTGGGTTAAGTTTTTGTCAGCCAGTTCTGGTTCAAAGCGGCCGAGTGGTTTCCACTCCCCGGAGCAGATCCATAACTACAACACTAGAAATAAAGACCTTATCCGAACGACTGAACGAACGAAAGACTGATCGAACGACTGAACGAACGATAGAATGAACGAACGGCTGAACGAACGACCGAACGACGACTGAACGAACGACTGAACAAACGACTCAACGAACGACTGATCGAACGACTCAACGAACGACTCAACGAACGACTCAACGAACGACTGATCGAACGACTCAACGAACGACTCAACGAACGACTGATCGAACGACTCAACGAACGACTCAACGAACGACTCAACGAACGACTCAACGAACGACTGAACGAACGACTAATCGAACGACTGGACGAACAAACGAATGAACGAATAGAGCAACCGAACGAACGAACGAATGAATATAAATGAATGAAGTACATTTTTGGAATCCCAAAGTGATGTTTTTGAATACATCAAAAATAGGTTCCCTATACTTAACCTTACTTTAACATTTTCAAAACTTCTCGATCATTCGATTTTATCGATAACTTGCCAACAGCTCGAATTCGAAAGAGACTCGTCGGGCGTTATCTGCTCATCATACTCTCGTCCTTACACTATTCATATCTGGCAGATTTTAGTTAGCGTTTCCATTTATATGAGCACATTGCGTTCCTTTCAACGGCGTTTTTTTTTTTGCATAGTTCTCGTGCTTGAATGCCTAGTTTGTGATTTCTTCCTCGGTTTGTTTCACTTGGGCTGAATTCAGTTAGTTTGCCATCTATTTTCATCATCTCCCTCCTAGTTTTTAAATCGTTCAATCTTAGCTCGCTGTGATTTATCCTATATCTCCAATAAGCTGCCTTAGGTTTCAGATAGTTAAATCAAGGTCTTCATTACTTACATTTGTTTCTTTTTGCCAGCTTATTTACCACTTATACTATCCATTTCCATCTCTGCAAACTTATCTTTATTCTTGGGACCTTTCTTTTCTCTACAGCACAAGGTGTCGGGAAAGAGTGGAGGAGGTAGAATCCTTAACTACCCAGATCCTCCACCACTTGTAGCGACATGCTTGTGACTTTTTTTTGTTTAGCTATTGATAAAAGTTAACGACAAAGAACTTACAACAAAAGCTCCGACAAAGTATTAAAAGTACAATACATTTTACAGCGTGACAATTGTTAATAACTACTTCACCTTCACCTATCTTCTAAACGCCTCGTGGCGCATAAGGCCTCCACAGAATGCTTCCATTTCTCTCTATTTCGTGCACTTTTTCTGCTGAGAACTCTGTATTTGCCTTCAGCAACTCAGCTGTGATAGAATCGATTCCTAGTGACTTCCCATTTTTTAATCTTTCAATTGCCGTTTTTACTTCTCCCAGTGTCGGTTCAGTGACTGCAATTTCTTCAATTATCACGTTGGGTTCAAACTCACATTCAAACTCAGTTGTTATCGGATCTGTTGATTCTTCCCTGTTAAGTACTTCTTTAAATAACTAGTATCGCTGCCTTTCTGTTTATGATAAAGGAGATTATGCGCTAGTTTATATGTTATTATTATTTAAGTTTGGTCTGCTAATTCGAAAATTAATCTTTATTGTTTTCGTTTAAATTAGTTCCTGTAGCTCGCTTGGTGGGTAGATTAAATCGATAATCAGCGAGTCTTTCCTCCTCCTTAATTTTCTTCTCCTTCTCCTTCTCCTTCTCCTCCTTCTCCTTCTCCTTCTCCTTCTCCTTCTCCTTCTCCTTCTCCTTCTCCTTCTCCTTCTCCTTCTTCTTGATTTAGTATTAAAGTACTAATTGAATTAAATCTTTATCGTACTTATTGAAGTAAAAAGTAACATTTGATGCTTCAATTTTTAGATCACCCTTAGAGCTAATCCTGAAACAGTGATCCCAAAGTCCAAGACACTGCCATGGTGGATTATCCTACTGGCCGTGCTCGGGGGTATTCTGTTGCTTGCTGGGGCAGTCTTCCTCATGTATAAGGTAACAGTTGTCCAAATTTTGTGAGTAAAACCGAATCCTCAGAGCTGCTTAATGCTCATGGATTTTTTTCTGAAAGATTTTACTTGTTACTAATGAAACTGTTCAGTTGTCTTACGATGTGAGCCGCTTAGGACAGCGACGTTTCGGCTGCTTATTTTTAGTCTCCTTCAGGCGATATGTAGACTCGGTGATCTTGTTCGCTTAAATAGGCGTCGGATCGAAAGACCTTTCGCAGAAATCAGTTGCGTCGATGCTTACAAGACCAGAGTACTGTTTTCAAGTCTGAAACTACGGACTTGATGCTCTAATTTATCTCTATTATTCACTCATATTATCCTTACATAAAGCCTGATTGTATGGGAAAACACACAACAAATATTAAGTCTCTTTTCACACTACAAAAACAAGGCCTTCAATCCGACACCTATGTAAGCGAACAAGATCAAAGTCAGTTTAAAAGGCCAGCAGTTGGAACCGGAAGGCCTTTGCTTCTGACATAAAGCATACTTAGAAGTTGCCAACCCTACAATGCCGCAGAGAATACCACAAGTGCTTGCAGATTCATAGGTGCATCAATTGCCTAGCTCCAGCGTATCTCTTAGACAACTTCTACGTCTCGGAACAAATGCATAACTACAACACTCGAAATAAAGACCTTATCCGCCTGCCACTTGCCAAGACTACTAAATAATTCAAACATCTTTTAAATACAATGACTGCTCAACCCTCGTAACTTACGCCATGATCAGTCTCTCACTAGTTTTAAACTAAAATTCAAGCAACATCTTGATCCCCTCAGTTAATTTTCACTCTTATGAACCTTTTGAATGATTTCTTTTTTTTTTTTCATTTTTATAGTTTATAATTTATTCATATTATTCTGTACAGATCTCCATGCTGAACTGGAATTTCTGTTTAAATAATGTAAATAAATAAACAAATAAATGAGTAAGTAATCGAAACGCCGTGAGATAATTTACTAAGTATCTTCATCCACTTTCAATCTATGGTACTTGATTTTTTAACTTTTTTAGCTCAAACTTAATGGGGTTTTTACTCCTAGAGTGGGTGGATGGAAGTGATCTGCATGCTCATTTGATTTAAATTTAATTCAATTTAATTTAAAATCGAAGTCTTGAAAGTGTCAGGTATGTTCTAATTTGTTGCCCACAGACTCAAACTTATCAAGAAATTGTGAGAGAAACGTTTTTTATCGCAGCCACCAGCAAGTTCAGAGTTTAATTTAACGGCTTAATTATTTTGTTTTCGGAGAAGATTCCCTTATCAAGAAATATTTGTTCATGTGGACAGATTACTGTGGAACTATGCTATATACGATTAACTTGGCAAGCGAAGGAAAGATTTGGAAACGAATCTGTGTAACAAGTGCCGTTCCAGCTTCTTGAACTGTTTATACAGCCTAGAGGATTTTTGTGTTTGTTGAATCTTTTTACTGAATATACAAGTAGTCCCTAAAACTTTTTTGCGGGTTAGCAACCTCTTCACTTCGAAATCGAGCTTCAAAGTTGCCGCGCTGGCCACGCCCAACAAAGATGACCGCAAGTTACTACAAAAAAGAGTCAGGGTTCAGAACGGCTAAGCGTCTTCAGAAGCCGCGAACTCGAACAGACCTCATTAGGGGTTAATAAACTGAAACTGTCTTCTTCTCTGCTCGTCAAGAAAATGGGTAAAACAAAAGATTCGAGACGTTCCTGAAGTTATGTCACTTGTCACTAATCTTCCTTTACTCGGTCAACATCAGTGAGCGTGGTCAAATTGCATGGAATTTTAATGCTTTATTTTTGTAGCGAAAATGTGACAGGTTCGAAAAATATTTTTGGAATGCTTTTCTACGCTTTCTAGAGATACCAAAACCGTTAAAACGCTGTTGGCAAAATAGACACTTTAACCCTTTCCCCCCTAAGGCGTTTGTCAACATTTTTAAAGTTCTCCCTACAATAACAACAGAAAATAATTTGATTAGTGTTGGGGATATGAAATTCAGAGTTTTTTGATCATGCACCAAAAACTCTGAAAGAGTAGCTGAAGTAGCCAGCAGCCAAATCTCAAAGTTCTCCCATACTACTCATGAAAATATTGTAGACATAAGTTCTGAGAATTTACAGGCTAATCATTAGGCACTCTAAACTCTTTATGTAATTCTTATTGCAGAAAGGGTTTTTCAAACGCAAACAGCTCGGAGCTCATGATGCGCATAATGCGGAGGAAATGGAGACAATAAAGCCGCCACCCGATAACGGAAGCGGATCGGATTGTTAGTCAACAGTAGAACAGAACTCTACAAAGGAGACAAGTAACGGATTTGTAGTTTCAGCCCGCAGGCTTGATGCCGTTGCCGCAGCTTTTTGCACTTCGCCCTGCGTTCAGTAAAAGATGGTTTAAGACTCCAATCATTTATTAAAGCCCGGTTTTTGTTCACGTTTATATTTGCATCTGACCCAACTATGTGCTGGAGAAAGGCGATGGCCGCAGCGGGTACGAAAATGAGCGATATTTACATGTCCAGTTTTGTACTGAAAATTAGATAATATCATAATTTATACAACCATTAAAGTTAAATAGCTGTATTTCAGCGTTGTGTTAACTGTTCAGATTAGCAGAATGGAGGAAGTGTTGTGTCTTAGTGCTAAATGTGTTAACTTTTTTTAGTTTTTTTATAATAACTTGGTTCAAAATATAGCGTACCCTGTATGGGAATCATTCGATGCGCTGGCGTAATTTTGCTACTGATGATTAAAACTGAAGGCATGTTTTTTTTATTCTTATTTTTGGGACAATTTTTTGTACATTTCGACGTTTAAAAAATGCAGTCACAGCATGTAGAAGGGACAACACCTGTTTGACAACTCAATTGCAAGAGTTTTGATTTTTAACTATTAACAGACTTGTATTTTGGTACACCACAGATATCTTGTAAGTTTTGAGAAATAGGTTTCTAGGAACCGGGGAACACCTATGAAACTCCAAGTTTGATGTCTCAATTGGCTTAGTTTATAATAATAATTCCAGATTTGTTAGAGCAGTGAATCGAAAAAAAAGTAAAAACCAAGATATTCACTTTAAAAATAGGGAGAGTCTGGAATTAATGAAAATTTATATTTATTTAAAAAAGCCAAACATGGCTGCTAAACTAAAATAGCACAAAGGTTTGTAATTTTTTTTTCTAATAACAGTTATAGAAGATGTGTTGTATCTAGAAAATGATTTGCACTTTTGGAATTATCGACAGAGCTAGAACAGTTATATCAGGGTTGGAGTTTAACAGCTACTGCTTAAAGTTTAACAGCATTCACATTAACTTTAAAAATCAAGTAAATTTTTTTCAAAAAGCAAAAACTCTTTTCTGTAAGAAAACCGTAGGTAACTTATGACTTATATACAAATAAAATTGGTTATCAAATTCAACAGTGTTTTTCTTGTTATTTGGAAGGGATATATTGCGCGCGCATGGACCGGTGACATAAAGACATAACTGCGTAGGAGAACGAGAACGCATACTAGCTATCTTGCCGTTGATCATGGGCTCAAGCTTGATGTCATCAGTTATTCTGACTGGGTAGCACATAATGCTTCGACTCCATGTCATTGTGACTGTGGTGGCATGGTGACCAATCAAGGTCTTGAGTGAGAAAGTTGAACGCACGTCACTAATCTCTGATTACTTCTAGTTTTGGTTTAGCCCGTTTTCGTAGACAGGGATTTTGCCAGATTCAGCCCAGGCTAAGTTTTGTACTTGGAAATTTTGAAGCGAGAAATCTTGGGAACGCAGTAAACGAGGTTTCCAGGTAATGAAAAATGCTTCCTGGAAATGCGAGTATTCCAGGTAATGCTGTCTTCACCGAACCCGGATTTTGGATAAATCGAGGCGAGGATCTTGGGAGTCCAAAGCAAGGAAAGCGGTAGACATACATTAAGTATTCGGTCAGAAAGAATCAAGGTATACAGATTAGAGCAAAACACTTCAATAAAGAGAAGCTTGAAATAAGACAATAAGTCGTAGATAATATTTCAGGCGAGGAGGAAGAGGTTGCATGCACGAAGCCAGCGCATGAGAACATTCGGACTACAAAGTAAAGTGCGTCGGTCGAGCTTTTTTATCAAATGTCGGTTTAACAAACTCTACAAGTTGCTGCATTGGTTTCGTTTGAATGCCGACGCCGGACGCATTGTTTTAAGTGTGGAAACCGTGTGTTTCACCGGCTGTGATGAATGGGGCTTTGATAGCGGTAATGACTCGGCCTTTGGGTACGATTAATGGATGAATCATAAAGAAAAGCTCTCTAGATTAAGTAATGGTCCGTGTAAGAACGAAAGAACCTCCCAATGTTCTGCGGCATTTCGCTTTCCCCACACCAGAATGTTTACATTTTCACCCTGAGAATATATCGACCAGTATACAACACAGTTTTAAAGAAAAATCCTTGAAATTCTATTTTAAATCTATCTTTCTTTTGTGCTGTAATATTTAAGTCAGTCATAGAATTCCAAAACAAAAGGGAAGAAAACCTTTTTATTTTCAATGTTCCCCACACAGAGCTTTTCTTATATTTAAAAACAGAAATGTTTCAATTAGAAAGGAACAAGAAAACGTCCATTTTTAAAATTAAGCCAATCAGATCAACAGTTTAATAATACCCCAATTAGCACCTTTCTACGTTCCATTGACGTTCACCTCTCTCGTTCTTACACGGACCATTACTTAACAGGATTCGTACACTCTTTCTAATCAAAAAGTAAAACGAACAATAGGCCTTATGCATTATGACGTCAAACTAGTCAATTTCACCCCCAAGCCTTGTATTCAAGAAATAGTGCGAGCATTTTGAACGTGCAAACCGTGTTCACGAAGGATTTTTTTTTCATTTGTGGACGCTTTGGGATTTGGTCTATGAAAAACTCACATTTTCGTGATTCGAACGCGAGGCTTGGTGGTGTTTGACGTAACTAATACATAAGGCCTATTGCATATTAAGACAGCCAAATAAGTTAAAAATTTTCGTTTTTAGTTACCACCTATCAGCTCCTCTCAGGTTTTCCCGAAAAACCAATTCCGGTTCAGGGGAGAGGGGAGGGGGGGGGGTCATGCCCCTTGGCCCCCTAGGTGTTCGTGCCGTCCGCTAGCAGAACCCGGCACTAGCACTGCATCCTGTACTTTCAAATGCCCTATTGCTATTCGAACTTTGCACCAAGAAAACGAAATTTATGGAAGAAACCAGCAAAGGATTCTAAAGTAGTGCCTAAACTGCGCTTAGGGAAGAAGTCAAAACAGTGGTATTTTTATGGAACCCAATTTTGTCGGGGGAGGTGGTGGGTGGCGGCAAATGCCCCCTACTCCACCCCTCCCCACTTTTTCAGAGCTCAATTTCTCAAAATCGGATTTAAGGGTACCGGTTATTATTGTATTATGGACTCCTCTCTCCACAAAGATGGCGTTGGTGCAAGCACTTTATCAATATCTATTTTATTGAACATGATATTTGCTCCTGAAACTCAGCATTTTTGAAAAAAGGAGGCGGGTGGCGGCACAAAATACCCCGCCCCCTAAATTGGGTTCCTAGGAAGTACCATTGTTTTGACCTTTTCCCTTAGCTATTTAGTTGAAAAATTATTATCAAATTTAAACAGCCAATCTTTTTATCGAGATAGAAAACTTCTAAGGTTTTTTGTTGTTTAATAAAGAAGAATCTAGCTGAGCTGGAAGTCGAAATTGGAACTGCAGCCAACGAGACTGTGTGCTCGACAGTCAGTCTGTTTATTACTAGGAAACCAATCAAGGTTTGCACAAAAAATTTAAGGAATGAAACGGGTGCAAACGTGCTTTTTTCAGAACTTCGCGCCTCTTTTTTCTCGCGCACCCATGAAGGCCTGGTCGCAGGGTAGCTTAAGACACGTAATTGCGGTTGGTTTTCACGTGGTTGCAGACTTGCCGTCATTCGATTTGATAATTAACGAGTTTGCGGTATGTTTACAACCATATAACTTAGCTTGATATCGATTTTCATGTGGTCAAGAGAGTTATCAGAAAGTGGGTACATTTTTGCAATGGTTTATAACCATTTTTATCCATACTGCTGCAACACTGAAACTTTCAACTTCAACAAGTTTATAACTTTCAATTTTTTTCAGTTTTTCCTCATTCTTGTTGCATACTGATACTTCAAAAATTTCTTGTAACGACACAGATTTCAGTACAGAACTGAAGGCCTATGCTGAACTTACAATACCGTATCAAGAAACCATACCTTAACTTCAAAACCAGTCACCATTTAAATCTCACCATTTTTCGGAATAGGTTTTGGATCGTTAATTGATGATTGTGTGACTTGATATATTCATTGGTGTCTAAATATTGGTTGCTTTGTTAAACCTACAAGTGAACACGTAATTTACACCAAACTGACGTGGGTTGCTGACCATATGGTATGTTTTGTCGCATTCATGATTTGCTTGGGTTGTCTTGGTGCCTATTAACGGGGCTCAAGAAAATCAACGCTTCGTTTACTCGACCCCGGAGATCAATTTAAGAAACCCTTACTTTACACCGTAGGAGCTGTAAAGTTTCATTGTAATCCACAACGCCTCGATTACTCTTTCCTCGCAGTGGCTCAAACCGTCAACTGATGGTTATAAAGAACCGCTTCCGGATTGAAAACACAATCTTTTAAGCTGTTGAATGGTAAACTATAGAGTTAAAGATCATCGACTGTAATAATTTCCTGCGTTGACTCTCAAGCTTTTGAGGATCGCAGCGTATGTCACGACTTTATAAGTATTTTGCCTCGAGGGTGTGCTGCCTTGCCATCAGCATATTTAGCTTTCTAGCTTTAACAGTTACGTTTTTTTTTCTTTCTTGGATTTAGATTGCTGTGTAAGTTGCACCAGAGATGTCACAATCTGGCTGCGTGTCTCCTGTTTTAAAGGTAATTCACTAATTGTTAAGTAATGTGCTTTGAATATATATAAACAAAAGCATTTATTCCCGGCCTCAACTAAAAATATGTTCGTGCACTTTCTTCGTTTTGCTCAAAGGAGCAGTTTATTTGACCCTTTTATAAAACATAATATTTTGTAAGCCGAATTTGTTTCTTATTGTTGTACCATTCGGAATTCTGCATTGGCCGGTACTGCGTGGGACTGTCAACACTTTGATAGTATTTCTTCTCGTACGTACCGTAAGGAGATAAGTAATAAACTAGTTTCATGTATATTGCTGTTCAAGTGTGAAAATTCCCAAAAGCCTCTAAAATTAAAGTGCACTAAGCGCTCCGCGTGACAAGTCTGCTACGCCGGTCTCGTGCACAAAACGTAAACCTATGCATTTTTTGGCTGCTGATACTAGTGATAGTACTGGGTTGCACGAAATGAACCGCGCCGAATTGAATGCAATTGTGAGCCGAGAGTCACAAATAATTAACCTCCTCTCACATATTACTGGGCATACCTTCAACGTGAGATTTTTTTAGTTTGAGTTTTTAGTAATTTTATCTCACTGCCCCTTTTTCTTCTCTTTTTAATTTATTTTTTATAAGGGTATATATTTATCAGCTGATTGATTGACGTCACTTTGACGTCATGCTTGTCAGAGATTGGTGGAAACCACGTGACGTCAACAATTAATTCTGCTGTGCACAAAAGTTACCACATCAAAATGGCGTCTCGGAGTAGACAAGAAGGTGATGCCGAGGCTTTGAGACAGTGCGAAATCTATGTCGAAAAACATAATGTCCAAAAGGTTTTGAAAGACTGTATTCAGCAGTTATGTATTTTAAAACCGGACAATCCATATAGATTTTTTCGAGAGTATTTTGAGAAGCTTGAAAAGGTGATTATATTTCTGAACTGCAGTTCGATCTAAATCTTGAAGTGTTGTTTTTGCTTGTCGTTCTTTTTCTGCTCTGTGGAACTTTGTTACTTGTTCTTGTACTAAAATTCATATTTTTTCTGAATATTCTTTTTGCTAGGAAAATGAGCTTAGCCAGAAGGATAGCGAGTCTGAACAAGACCGAGAGAAATTTGAAGAACCTGTTAAACCGCCCGCTCGCCGTCGAAGAGGAGCTGTAAGCGGCGCAGTTATTTCCGAAGATGAGGCGACTTCGTATGTCAAGAAGGTAAACAACAGTTTCAGGGTTAAGAAAAAAAGATAAGTATAGTGTTCTGAAATAAGCTTCACGCTGTTCTTGTCTGTTTTTGTTACAGGTTGTCCCAAAAGACTACAAGACTATGGCCGCTCTCTCGAAGTCTATATCGAAAAATATTCTGTTCTCACATCTTGACGAAGGCGAAAGAAGGTTCGCATCTATTGTGCTTTCTTTTTGTCTTGTAGTTGAAGTCAGTGCAACGTTTTCGTGCTGCAAACGATATGGTTTGGTGATTCGATTTGTTTTATTTCAGTGACATATTTGATGCTATGTTTCTTGTGAAGCACAGCGCCAGTGAAGTAATCATTTCTCAGGGTGAGTTTATATTGTAGTTCAACCTTTCTCCCATCGCTATAGGGCTTTTGATTGATCATATTTGCTCGTCTGGTAATGTGAGTGAGTCATGTTGTTTTGGCAAGAAACAGCTTGTATGCAATTGAAGTTTCCGTAAATTACATTGAGTAATCGGATCCAATTTGGTTTGCTATTGCTCGCTTGTCTCGTATTGTACGCGTTTGCAAACTTGACGGTTACTTTCGTGTTTTTTTTTTGGGGGGGGGTTTGCCGTTTGATACTTTAGTTTCTATTGACTGTTGATCACTATCATATCTTACTTTACTGTAGGCGACGAAGGAGACAATTTCTACATTATCGATAGTGGCGAAGTCGAGGTAAATTTTGTTTTCTTTTTGCACTTTAGGAGATTTTGAGTAGTCTGTATACTGACAGTAAAAATGTTAGCTGTTGTTCACCAAAGACGCTTGGGCACTTTTCACTTCTAATTTGTGAAATTGATAAATTTGGAAATATCTGAAGTGCATTGGCAAGTGACAACCTTCTGGCTCTGAAGAAAAAGAAATCTTCATTTATTTGTAACCCTCGTGTCCATACTGGTTGTACAAGGTACAACCAATCTGTATTCATGTACATCTCACATTTTAAGACATTGAAGACACAACTTTTTTTTCCTATTTTTTTTGATAATGTCACCGGTTGAGGCTCCCTCTGCAGCTGAAACACTACCAGAAAAACAGCATAAACGTTTAGCTTGATGATATTTAATAAACATAAGCAGAAAGTTATTAGTAGGACCCTGTTGCAGTTAGTGGAAAGGGTTGCCTAGTTTATTGGTAGAAATTGAATTTCAAAATTTTTTAATGTTGGTGTTTTACTTAGTTGCCCATTCTGTAACTGGTAACCAGAAACCACTCGAATTCTATTAACATTTTAACAAAAACATAAAAAAAAACATAAAATTAACAGCTAACCATGTTTCATGATAGTACATAAAAGTTGACCAAAGGCTTCGAAACGTTATTTACGACGGTGATAGTAATAATAATTATGAAGAAAATATTTATTGCTGAAGAGCAAAGTAAACTTGTATGTATTCTGTATGTCATTGAGTGCAAAACTTTCTCCTGCCTGGTGTCATGTGTTGCAAATGATTTCAAAACCTTGCTGTTTACTATTGTTTGGTTGTTCTGTTTCTTTGTGTACAGCCTTACTGCTGATTTTGTCCACCCTGCATTTTTTTGGCTGCTCACTACATGCTCCTTAGCTCACTGCGTTTATTCATTAAATAAACACATTAAACATACTCGAGATTTGTAAGCTTTAATGGCTTTCCCTACCAAACCATTAAACTAAGAACAGCTCAACAACTACTCAATATCTACCTGTGTTAACCATAATATATTATTGTAACATTATGTTAAATTTGAATATCAACTTATTGGTCTTGTTCATAATGCTTGTCATCATGTACTTTGTCAAGGTACACCACAGTTGTGTCTGGAAGGGTAGAGTAATGCCAATGTTTACAAGAGTATTAATGCAGGTTGTTTGCCCCTTCGAGGTCAATTGGCTTTAACAATATTGGCACATTTTTTTGAGGACGGGGGAGATTTTTCATGTAACTTCTACTTGAGAGAGTAGAAGTTACAGGAAAAGGTCTTCAAAATTTGAAAAAAAAAATTTTTTTGTCATCGACTCAAACTGATACTTAAATCTTTCTCAACTGAAAATTAAGAGGTTGCTACAAACTGTATATGAACAATTTCAGTTATTAATTTTTAAGAAACTCATTTTGGTTATCTTTCAAAGGTTTATGTCACAGATCTCTTGGTGTCAACAATAAGTGAGGGAGGAAGTTTTGGAGAACTTGCATTGATTTATGGAACTCCCAGAGCTGCTACAATAAGAGTAAGTGAATTGTTGTGAAACTTTTTTGTTGTTGTTTGTTCAGAGTCTGATACAATCATGGTAATATTCTTTTGCCCTGAATTTAGAATTTTTATTGTTGTAATACCCAATGTACCAAGTCCTGGTACAATCATAGTAATATTGTATTGCCCTGAATTTTTATTGTTGTGATACTCAATGTACGAAGTCTGAGTACAATAATGGTAATATTGTATCGCACTGAATTTTTCTTGTTATGATACTCAATTTAGAAGTCTAGGTATGATCATGGAATATTGTCTTGTACGGAATTTCAGAAACACAACCATTTATAAACAAGCTAGTACTGTTTGTTTTTCACTCAAGTCAGGTGGAGAAAATTTATACCACCTGGCTCATTTATAACACTCACTAAACATATCAAGTTCTAAAAGATCAGTCATTTTTGCAAAATGATTCAACAGCAAATAGAGATACTCGAATAACATACTGAGGTAGAAAATGGTTTTTATGCTGGGCGAAATTTGCCATTCACCAGCCTAAACCTAAAGTCCTGAAAAAATAGATGCCCCAAGTGCTAATTGGAATATTTTTAGTACTATAAGTTGCAAAGAGTATAATTATAATGAAGGTATAATGTTTTCTTTTCATAGGCAAAGTCGGATGTCAAACTGTGGGTAATCGATAGGGTGACCTATCGAAGGATCCTTATGGGTAGCCAGATTCGCAAGAGGAAAATGTACGAACAATTCTTGGAGAAAGTCAACATACTGGAGTCGCTTGATAAGTGGGAGAGGCTGACAGTCGCTGATGCTCTTGAACCTGTGAACTTTGAAGATGGGGAGAATGTTGTTGTACAAGGAGAACATGGGGATGAGTTTTTCATTATTCTGGAGGTAAGATCATCAAGAAAGTCACTTACTGATTGTTCTTAATCACAATGATCATAATTCATTGTTCTTCATCATTCAGTAGATTTTATTCTAGAAAAAAAGTTTAGCAAGGCACTCAAACTGAGTAAAAACTACCACAGACTGATGTTTTTTGTTTCCTTGTTTTTGTTTTGTTTTGTCTACATTTTTTGAAATAATCAAACTTGAGCAAAGTTTGTCATAAATTTTTTGCTCACCTTAGCCACCTTCATATTAAAAAATGATTGTCCAGTCAGAAACTTTAACCAATCTATTTTGTTTAGTCACATTTCAGCATGTAGTATGAAGACTTTAATTTTATGTTAATTGTTTTACATCTTTTAATAAGGCTGTGTATAACTGAAGAAACCAATAAGTTATAAGTTTAGATGTTATAACTGGCATCTAACCTCTATTTTCACAATTAGAACAAAGAACTTAAGGCATTTGGTTGCTCAAATAAATGCATGTGCAGCCTTTGCTGAGTCAGTTAGAACTGTGACTGCCAAGCAATAAATAAACAAACAAAAATAATTGTTATTGCATTTCTCCTGTTAATGGAGCAGAGTCAGTTTAAAGAACTTGTAAGTTGCTAAGGTGTTAAACAGACAACTTCTGTCAGTGAAGTTTAGGCAAGATTGACATGTAATAACTACTGTAGGGCTATAGTTGTATATCTTGTATGAATGTTTTGTATAAAATAATAGAATCTTTCTGAATTATCTAGGGGCAAGCAGTTGTCTTACAGCGCCGATCACCTGCTGAAGATTACATGGAAGTCAGTAAATTGTCTACTTCAGATTATTTTGGTAAGTGTTCAGTGGCTAAAATCATAATTAACTGTGTGTCCAGGGCTGAGTGTTCAAAGACTGGTTAACTTTTACCCTTGGTTTCTTAACTAAGCCAAATTTCAAGTAGGAATTTCTTCTCTAGGAAAAGGATAATGCTTCGGTCTTTTAAAATATTGTTTAGGTTTTTTAGGGAGAAAACTTCTCAACTTCAAGACTACAGCTCAAATCAGTCTCTGTAAGATGGAAATAAATTTTGATCATAGGTTGAAATTAAATTAACCCTGGGTTAGTGTTAACCCTTTCACCCCTAAGAAGGCCAAATGATTAACTTGCAAATTCTCATTACTTATGTCCTAAATATTTCTATGAAGAGTTAGGGAGAATTTGAGCATTCATCTTTCAAGGTTTTTGGTGGATGATCAAATTTCATATTCTCAACATTAATCTGCTTATTTTCTGATGATTTTTTAAGGAGAATTCAGATGTTGATAATTAATGCCTTAGGGGGGAAAGGGTTAATTGACCTTTGGACAACTGGGCCCTGGTCAAATGATCTTGGCATAAACCCTTTCTCTCAAACAGCATTTGTCAACATCTGTCATATATATTCTCTTAACTACAGTTACAATAGAATTGTTAAAATAATAATAAGCTGATTAGTGCTTAGAATGTAAAATTTGACCATCCACCAAAAGTTACCCCAAACTACACTTAGACAGTATTTTTTTAACAATTATTAGTTATGAAATCAGCACTATTAAGGGTGAAAGGGTTGGAGCTGTTACAGTTCTTCCAAGTTGGAGTAAAAGGAAATTTTAACTTATAATGGAAATTTGAAGTCTCAGTGATATTTAAATAGATCAGATTGATAATGCTAAAATGGGATAAAATTATTACAAAGTTACATTGGAATTTGACAATGATTGCCATAGGAAATAGTTGGGTGGGGAAACACTGGTAAAATAACCATCTCTATCTTTTGGATGTTTTATTGCCATGGTGACAGTTATTATTCTTAGGTCTTTAATTAATTAAGCTTGAGATATTTGCTCAAACATATTTTTTGTTTCTCATGGTCAAGTTTGAAGATTGGATCAAAGTGTTTCTCGATAAAGCGCCAAGTTGTTGTTCATCAATGGAGAATCTTATGGCTTTTTAACTTCACTTTTTTTAAAAATAGAATACATAGGAGGTGTAAATACTTGATTGGTAGTTTTAAAAAAGTACAAACTTAGAACAATTACGCCTTAGAATTTTCCTAGCTTGTGCTTAAAAACTCTGGAAAATAATTGCTTTAACTTTATTGCTTGTTAACTCCTGGACCCCTAGCTGTAGTTGTAAACTTCTGAATTCAATCCAAATGCATGTTCAACTTTGGCAAAACAATTTCTTGTTCTACTTTAATTTGTAAAGTAATGAACAATAGGATAAGCTATAGGGGCAGGGTTGGCCATAGTACTTCTGTGTAGTTTTTTAAGTTTTAACTTAAGAGTAGTTTTTTAGAGAAAGAGTCAATTATTGGAAGCTACATCAAACCATTATTATTATTACTATTATGATTATTATTATTTTTATTGTTATTCTGATAAAAACATGGCCATGTTTCTGCTTTTCTTTGTCTTCTTTTTTGTATTAATTATGATGAATTTTGTTAAATTTTCTTTGCATAGGTGAAATAGCCTTGGTTCTCAATCGACCACGCGCTGCAACGGTTCAAGCCCATGGTCCCCTCAAATGTGTAAAGCTAGATCGGCAGAGGTTTGAACGAGTGCTTGGGCCATGCATTGACATACTGAAGAGGAACATCCAGCAGTACAATAGCTTTGTGTCACTGGTTGTTTGATTGAAGTCTAGAATGATTGTTGACAAACTCTCGGGATATCTTATTAAAAATATATTAAACCAAAAGATTGATGTAAGTGTAAGTTAACCTCAAAGAAACTCCTAACTGCCCCTGTTTGTTTTAACCTTCGGTTAGGAAATACCTATCGGCTGCAGTATTTGAGCTTCTCCATTTCTTTTCTGTTTATTTATTTAACTTTGAGAATCAGTAAAATGCTCTTTAAGGCTTGCATAAATGGGGGCAGTTTGAGAAATACACACATTTCCAAATTTAGTTTTTAACCCATCTTTTGAAAAGCAGACCTTAAGCTAAGTTTGCATTGCATAGATATACATGTATTAACTAAAATATTTCTTAAGCCCAACTTCTAACAAAAACTCGAATCAGCTTCCCGGCTGTTAGTATTACTATAGTTTAGTTGCTGTTTTTTATCATGTTTAATTTGAGTGTTGATAGCTTTTGAAGAAGCATTTTTATCTTTGCTTTGGATTTAGTAACTTATTGTAGAAAGTTTGCATTGTAGTTACTCAAAAGAGAGTTAAGTTATGACAACTAGTTGTCAAGAGTGTTCACCAAAAAACTTAGTGAGTTAATTCATTTAGTTGATTTATAGTTTATGGTCTTTACAAATGCAAAATGCCAGAGTCCAAAGAAATAGAACAACAGGTGTGCCCAGTAACATTCAATTTTTAACTTTAAAGTCATCCAACAGTAGGTTTTTAAAAGAAATATAAGGGTTCAAGAAGTTTTCTTGGTATGTGTCAATAGAATCCATACAATCATGTAGTTTGTGAAGAAAAACAGAAGCAGCTCACTGGTAAGATAATTAACTGATTGCACCACCAATAGCTTCCATTTTGTGCAATAACATCAAGTCACAGATAAATGTTGGCAAGTTAAAATCATGCAGGAATTCAACCAATAATTATTGTATAATGCTAGCTTGATCTATTTAATCTTGTGAGCTGAAGCAAGTTTAGCATTATCTAGGTTCTTGTTCTAAGTTATTGGGCATTGATGAAGCAGTTTATCTAACAAAGCTATCTAGCAACAAAGTAGAAAGACATTCCTACTGCACTGGTTTAAAAGAAAAGCTTGGGTACCAGTTTGAAGAACTTGTTAGCTCCAATGGAAGGTTAACAGCTGTGTGCCCTGCTGTGTTACTTTATGCAGTGTAACTACAACTTGCTGAACAGTCTATGTAATCCCAGAACTTGTATAACCATTTATGTTCTACTGTGTCTGTAAATACCTCATCTGAAATGTGTGGTTTAGTTGATGTAAGTGTATTGTGGTGAAAGAAGATAAATAAAAAAACAAGCCTATGTGAACAAGATATGTGGTTGAAAAAACTTCAGAACATAATGTTGTGGGTATTGTGGTTACCTGAAACTTTGTTTAAGCAACAAACCTGAAATTTTGTGAGAAAAATTAATCAAGCTGTGGAAAAAGACTTAAGATTTGATATCCTTGTAATTTTTTTAGTTTAATTTCCATACATAATATAATCATTACTGGTGATGGGGGCAGGCAGCCTTAGTAACTTCTTATTGATGGTAAGGGCTATACTGTAATAGAGAACCAGCTTTTTTTTTTTTTTCATTTTAACCTAAGTGCAAGGGCCATGAAAAAAATAGGGAATCATAGTTCATGACATGAACTGAGCAAACAACTAGGTGAAAAGTAACAAGGACTAAGTTACAGGCTTCAAAAACTGACCAACAGAACAGTGTGGGGCCATCACTTCAATGGCCCTGTGGTAATGAAATCTTTTTACAAAAAACAGCTTGCACCATCAAGATTGTTTATGGATCAATATTTTAATGTTGTTTGATTGTTTTTAAACTTAAAGTTGAAAAATTTATTTATTTACATTATTTAAACAGAAATTCCAGTTCAGCATAGCTGGTTTGAATGGAAATTTGTACAGAATAATATGAATAAGTTATAAAGTATAAAATTGTAGAACATACAAAACAAAAAAAGTAATTCAAAGGGTTCATATGAGTGAAAATTAGCTAAGGTGATAAAGATGTTGCTTGACTTTTAGTTCAAGACTGGTCATGGCATAAGTTACGAAGAAGGGTGTTCCAGAACTTAGTAGCATTGTATTTAAAAAATGTTTGAAATTTAGTTGTCTTGGCAAGAGGCAGGTGGATAAGTTCTTTATTTCTTAACTATTAAATGACCTAATAAGCAGGGTCTAGCACACTTTTTTAGGCTGTTTTAAACTTCCCACGCTTTCAGAGCAAACTATTTCAGTATCATGATCCCAAACGGACGCGAAGCAACTACTTCCGTCAGCCATTTTGCTTGGTGTCATTATCTACTATTTTGGAGGTAAATATTGTTTCATAGCTACTGTTTCTAAACCAATCAAATCATGTGTAGCCAAGCTAATATATACTAATGATAGTTATTTCTTAAGCTGTTATTCTTTTCTGTACTTTAACTTCCTCCCCCCTATTAGGCCCCTATTGCCACCCCCCTAACTCCAAAAAATATGGAAAATAAGGCATGTTATTTACTTTAATTCGTGCTTCATATTTTTTAACTGTCATGATGGGGAAAATAACAGTGTGATTGCCAGAGTTTCAATTGCTAAATAAAAGAAAATTAGAAAAGAAAATTCAGTCGTGTTTGATTCCCAGCATCTAAATAGTTAATTAAAAAGGCTTCATCTGGATATCAGAGAAATAAATCAATTACCTTAAGGTTATTATTTTCAGCAACTACTAAATTTAGTGATTTTGTCTTCAGGAGAAACAATTAACTACAACTAATTTTAGCAATTTTAAGGATTTTTGTTGAACATTTGTCAGATGAAATTACATTATTATTCAGGAATAGAACAAGGTGTTAATGATGTAGAAGCCGTGGAACAAACAACAATCATCTTGAATGAATTTCAATACATTTCTAAATTCTTTCTTTCTTTTTTTTGGTTTTTATGTCTATATCTCGGTATCTACTTCTGCACTACTACTTAAGTGAAAGTAAGCAGTTTGCTTCATCCTTACATGAATTTTTTACTCACATCAGCAATCAGCAGTAACTTCCATTCGACCACAGCTACTTAACGCCATTAGTCTCTACTATTTTTACAGGGTTCGTCCGCTTTTCTCAAGACAAAATTTAAGGACTTTTTAAGGACTTTTTAAGGTAAGATTATTGGTTTTTGAGGACCTGAGCCATGGGACATCACTCACCAGAACTGACCTAAATCATGACTTTTTATGATGTTGTGGCAAAGACTACATGAAGCTCTATATGGATCTCCAGGTACTGCTTGAAGCAACCCATTAAACTCTGCAATTTCAAGCCAAGATTCTTGAAAAATGCATTTTTGGGTATTGTTGAGATTTATCCAATTATCTTAACAAAAAAAGCAAAAATTTAAGGACATTCTAAGCACCATGACTGATTTTTGTAAAATTTAAGGACTTTTGAGGCCTCAAATTTTAGGAAGTGAAAATTAAGGACTTTAAGGTTTTTAAGGATCTGGATGAACCCTGTTTTTAAGTAGCTGTGATCCTCTATATCTTGCACTTAATTACATTGCACAATTTCTCTATACTTGTAAACATCTGAGGACTTAAAAAATAAATTGTTGTTGTTGTTATAAATGTGGAGAGAGGGGGGATAGAACCATATATTTTTAACACTAAGACATAACTTTTTAGCGAGTACTAAATATGAGCGAACCTTTTCAAAAACGCCAACTTTAATTAGTGTTAAGAATAGTAACATTAAGGTACATAATACCAATGTACACTTATACACATTAGACACTTATACTTTGGAAGGTGGTTCAATATTACAGTAATAAGTTATAAAAGCTTACAAATTCATCATTTGGCACTTTTATGGGTGAAAGGGTTAAGGTAGAGTATTCTTCCCAAGTTAATTAATCAGTCTTCAGTTATTTCCTGAATTATCCATTTCACCCTGTCCAGGCATATTTCATCATCACTTCTGGTTTCTGTAAAAAAAAAGAAAAACAAATAAAGTTGCTTGACTCAAAAAGCTAAGCTAAAGTGGCTCTTTAGGCTAGTGCTTACCTCCAGTTTCAGTATTTGTAAGTGAATAAGAGTCTGACTCCCCCTGGACAAGACACTAATCTACCACAGGTTAGCCCCCAGCAGAATTGGTACTCATTTATAAAACTGAGTCAACTGGAACAAAGTCAGGTCTTAACAGGGATCAAACTCATGACCTTAGGATTACATGTTGAACCTGCTAACTGCCTGGCTACTTTGCCACCAAGAACTTTACCTTCAAAGAATGAACAAAAGCACTTCTTAAGTTTGTGTGATAAGAAAAAATTTTGAGTCCATGATGGGAATCTAACTCACAAGGTTCCCTCTGATTACCGCTCAGATGATCTACTCACAGAACCAGAGACTCACATGGGGAGCCAAGTCACAGGTCAGAAAATTTCTTGTCTATTCCCCAATGGACACACACAGTCTTGTATCTGCTAGCTCAATATGCCCAATAGCTATATTTTTTTATGCTATATGATACTAGTAGCAAATGATTAATGTAGAAGTTCACAACTTGGTGTTGTAAAGAATGAAGGAAAGCTCTTCTTACATTTGTGTGTGATCAGAACTGTACCTTCATTTTCTACCAATTTTTCAGCAACACTGATTGTTTTCTGTCTGGCAGCACCCTTAAGTCCTTGCAAATACTTCATCAAGACTTTGAAATGCTTATCTGGAACCTGCATAAATATCAGAAGACAAACATGTTTACTTACTTACTATTATCCTACATTGAAATTTTTTTAAAACAAAATCTGTAACTTAAATTTTGACAAGATGCTCTAGAAACATTAACTGGGTTGTTTGCTACAGTAATATCATAATAATTCAAGACAGTAATAAAATCATCTCAGGAAATATAAACCTAAGAACAACTTTGAGTGCTTAATTTGGCAGAAACAACTAGTATTCTCTCTGGTTTCAAGAAGTTTAACATTAATTATTCTTTTGATTAAAATGTATATAGACAAACTATATACTATATGTTACTGAAATAGAAAGCACAAAACAGCTACTGTTCATCAGCAAGAGCTCTAGCCTCCATTGCAGATGTCTATTGTGGTTCCAGTCCCCCTCCCATCCACTGTGTGGGAGGGGGACTGGAACCACAAAAGATGTCTACAACAGAGGCTACATGATGCTCTTGAAAATTGTGTGCAATTCCACTCTCTTCCAATCTCAATATCCTCAACTCCTTCTTGTGATTAAACACAATTATGAGTTGCAGGTATTTCAAGGCCAATGTAAGTTTATCCCAATATACCGATTTTTTGGCTTTTTTACAGCCATAATGTTGTGTCAGGAGTTTCAATATAATGATACCCAGATATGATATAATTTTACTGCTCCCTTTGCATACAGTTATATTAGGATTCCACTGTAAAAGTTTGGCCTTTTTGCTGTGTATCTAGGATTCAAACTGTGCATAAGCTACAGCCATCGATGCTTTTTAATCTTTGAGCTATCACTTGAATAACAATGAGACAATCTTTACAGTTTCAAAATTAGGTTTTTTATGTCCAACCCTTCAATAAAACTACACTATATGTTATATAATCCTGATCTTGTCCCCAGATCTCGTTTTGGCTTGTTTCCCCCTCCCCATTTTTTTTTCTCAGACCCCCAAAACAAGATCTGGGGACAAGATCAATATAATCCTGACCTTTTTTCTGTTGTACATATGCTGCAATAGCCATGTTTGTCGGACTTTCTGAAATTTCCAGCTGTCTCTGTCTTTGTTCCACTGACGTAAATACAGCAAGGCTGGGTGACTTGAAACAGTTTTACTCTGTTTATCTAATTCACTAACATCTTTGTCTTCTTTTCTCTTTTGTTTTTTTTCTTTCTTCTTCTTTTTGACCTCAATTTTTGAAGTTTCTTTGTCTTCATTATCTTGCTGTGGCAGTGGCTGATCTGTTGGTTCGGAGGAAACAAAATTTTCTTCATCGACTTTTTTCTTGTTCTTTTCTTTCTTTTTCTCACTTTTGAAATTTTCCTCATGCTGTTGATCGTTTGCATCAGCTATACAAACAGTATTGTCACATTTTCTCCTTTTCTTCTTCTTTTCACTTTTGTTGATTTCTTCTGGATTAACCTTGATTGAGGAAAAGCCTGCATCTGTAACAACATTTTCAACTAATTGTATCTTCTTCTCCTTTATCTTATGGTTTGAAGTTTTTTTATCTTCACTATTAACTTGCTGTGGAAGAAACTCATCAGTTGGTTCTGAGAAAATACAATTTTCTTCACCACCTTTTTTCTTTTTCTTTTCCTCCTTTTTCCGTTTCTCATTTTTGAAATTTTCAACAAGCGTTTCATCGTTTGTATCTCCTAAACAATCAGTGTTGCCACGTTTTCTCTTTTTCTTCTTCTTTTCTGAAACGTTTTCATTTTTGTAACTTTTCTCTGGACTAACCTCAACGGAGGCAAGTCCTACGTCCGTAGAAACTCTTTCAACTTGCAAATCAGATTTTAGTGACCTGTTTTCCTTATCCTTAACACGCTTTTTGGACTCTTTGTGTTTCTTCTGCTTTCCATGTGTTCGTGTGTCGTCGGCTTGAAAATCACTCTCTGTTTCTGATGTTTTTCGTTTTAGGTGTTTCCTCTCCATTTAACTGACAATATTATTCTTCTTAACTTTGCCAAATGCTAATGAAACACACAGGAATTCGTGTAAGTTTCCAATAACTCGTTTATTCCTTTTGCAGTAACCTTGTCCGCCATTTTGAACCGTCGCGCGTAGGCCTGGTAAGGAGCTAAAATTTTTCCGAAACAAGAGGGAGGACTGGTAATCAGTTTTGTTCAACAACCAGTGACTCCACGAGGTATTAAAATATGGTAGTTGAAAGAAATTTTGAGAAGGGGGGCCCAACTTCAAATTTTAAGTACAGGCCCTTTCCCCCAAAATCCCTGAAAGACAAAACTTTCCATGACCGCTTTAGTTTCATGTCGTTATAAAGTTGTTACTCAACCACAGGCCTTATTTCCGTTAGCAAACAAATTAGACAGTCCTGGGATTATTGATTACGGTTCCACCTATTTTTTTTAAAATTCTTTAATGTTTTACAGAATTTCTAGAATTTGCTACTCATGCAGGGTTTTTCAAGAAAAAAAATGTTAAACAGGAGGCAGCAAAAAAAAAATTCATTGTTGCCAAAAAAAGGGGGGCCCATGGCCAGGCCCCTTGGGCCCCTCCCCTAAATCTGCCACTGGAAAGTAAGTTTATAAGAAAAGCACCTATTACTACAAATTTTCACAAAGTATCAAGTACACTTTTTGCAAAAAACTCGGGTATTTATTTCCTAGACATAGGCCAAGAAAGTTTTGCCATGACAAATTAAAGTTTTGCCGTGACGAATGAAAGTTTTGCCGTGATGAATTAAAGTTTTGCTGTGACAAATTAAAGTTTTGCCGTGACAAATTAAAGTTTTGCCGTGACAAATTAAAGTTTTGCCGTGACAAATTTAAGTTTTGCCGTGATGAATTAAAGTTTTACTGTGACAAATTAAAGTTTTGCTGTGCACTTGTGGGCCACCGTACAAGAGCGACCATATAAAATCTATCTAGAGCCATAGAGGGGGACGCTCTGATGATTTTTAGGGGGACCAAAATAAAAAAATTCTTCATAATAATTATATGAAAAAGGGGGCATAAAAATAGTCAGTTGGTTGACTCATATATGAGCAGAATTAGGCATGGCATCAATGCTAGTTTTTACTGGTAACTTAGACTGAGATGTAAGGATGTTAGTGAAAAACCCATACTTAGATGTAGTGACCTGACTACATGCCTTTTTTTTATAAGAACAACTTTATAAGAACGAGGCCCAGTTTGGCAAAAATTTAAGAACAGTTTAGGAACAAGCTGAGGCTTGGGACTCGATCGATCGATTGAGCTAATTTTTTAAGCTTTACAAAAAATGATTCGCAAGTTCTTTTTCTATTAATCATTATCATTGCTTCAAAATGTTAAACAGTACCCTGAAAGTTGCAGTTCCTTAAAATTGTTGTAAACATGCATACAGCATATTGTATCTTCATTGGGAAATAGGCAAGCTTTTGTAGTAAAAGAATCAGTGATCAACGAAAAAAACCCAAAAATCTTCATTTTAATAACACTGTTACTGTTAATTAACGCCATGTTCAGAGTAAAGTCATTCTATGTTTGAATCCGTTTTCAAGTACATGTATTGCAGACCTTGGACTTGATTTTTTTTTATTTCGATTTAAACCACACATAGAAATAAGAATAAATGTTGAGGCTCAAATCACCAAAAAATTAAGAAGAATATGAGCCTCAGCCAAATTTACTTGTTCTTATAAAAAGGGTGTAATTACAGTGCACTTTTTCAGAACTGTGATGGATGATTTTAAAAGAAGGCTATTTCCAAACTTGATGTAGTTGTGCTAATGCTGTTTTGGAGGCTGATAGTACTTTGTATAGTTATTTCATAGGGGGTCAGGGGGGGATGGGGGGTGATAGTGATTGAGGGGGTAGTCACACTATTTTGTCTTTTGTTTTAAATATATAAAAATAATAGTCACTAAGATTATCAGTAAGAGAGGCTTCAAAAAATGAAGAGAAAAAAGTCCTCCATCACAAGGGTGGTATTTAAGTGCAAAACAATAAACAGAAATGAAATAACACAATAACTTTTCTCTTTATTATTTTTTTTACACACACAATTCTGTTACTCATTATTAAAACATACTGCATCCCCCAAATATCTTACCCGGGCTTCATCTGGGTTTTCTGTTAAATTGAAAACATTATTATAAAATACACTATTATACAGTCAAAACTCAAAACCTTGTTATTTTTTAATAACTTATATCGGTTTCTGACCTCTGGATCAAAATCTCTTAAATTTTAAAATGTTGCATGGTGCAATGTTACCAACAAAGATGTACGTACTTTGAACCAAAAAAGTCTTGGTTCGTTTTACAACTATAAAAATAAATTATTATTACAAATTGGAATTCTGGAGTTTTAAACTAAGGATATTGTACCCATATAGTTAACTTGACTTTATACAAGAAAAATTTAAATTCTCAATTTTAACTTAAGGAAAAATTTCAACAAGTGCATCAAAATCTAACAGTTGTTTAACTAAAATAGTTGTTTAATTAAAGTAAAAAGTGGCAAGTCTTTTGAAAAATGGTTTGAAAAAGTTTTAACAAAATTATTTCATTCATTTAACTAGTAGGTTTTAAAATAGTGAAAAACAACAACACATTTTTCAACAGTTAACCATTATCCAAAAATATTGTATTAATGTTTTGTCTTGAGAATAAATGTCTTTTTTTAACTTATTCTCTGCAATATAAAAATTGGTTACCACACTGCAAAATCTGAGACTAAAAAAATTGACAATAACTTTTTTGAACACAAACAGTTGTTAGTCATTTATTATTATGATATATTATACTCAATTGCTTAATACAGCCCAAAATAACTCAACAGGTGCCACAGGCAGGGTTGTATGCTCAACCTAGCAGTAACCGCTGACCAGTAGAAGACTGTCGAATGCCATGAAGAACCCTGTTTCCTGATGCAAGATGAAAGTCACCGCGCCTTGCTGGTGTTGGCTCTCCTGCAATAAAAAACATATTATACTTAAGTACATTGTAGTTTTAACACATCTGTTATTACAGCTGTAAATAAATAATTATCCTATTTGTTTTGTTTTGTAAAATTTTGACTGGAGGAGTACATCATGGGAGAACAGGCAATGCCAGCAAGGCTTGCCACCTAGGACCCAGGGGGGATGTACTTGGCCTGGAATTTTTTCGCTAGGGCTGTCCCGCCTATGCCACAAAACCCTGATCCTATTCGAGACAGCGAAACCTTGGAAATCTATACCCTTTTTAAGACAAATAGTGAAAAACATATACCCTATTCAAGACTGCATGAATACTAAAATGTGCACCCTATATAAAACATTAATTTTATCATATATTGTTATTCTTGTAAATTTATTGTAAATGACAAAAATGATGAAAACTTTGCTACCGTACCCTTAACACCAAGGCAAAACACCAAGTATGACATTTTCCCACTAAGTGACTGTTTCTTAAGTTTATTTTAATTAATTTGTCAAATTCGGTCAAATATTGCTAGTAACCCTTCATAAGACACTATATGTGCAATAAGTGAACCCTGTTTAGGACAACTTTAGTGAAACTGTTTTCCCATGTCTAAGACAAGGATCTTATCATTTACAGTTCTGTTCTTTGGTTCTGTTGAATGAGTTAGTCTCCTATTTTGAGCAGCAATGATAATTCTAAAATAATTACCTGTTATGATATTGTAGTGTTTAGGGGTAGGAGGAGAGCGTTGAGCTCCAGGCCCCCTTTCTTCACCAAGTCTATCGTGGATTTTACCATATGTGGTGAGGAAATTCATCTAATAGATTAAAATGATAAAAGTATGTTCAAGTCATTTAATAGTTAACTATATAAACACGAACATAATCATGTCCTCTGTCAAATCACCATGCATAATCTGTTTACAAGGTAAAATTAGCCCCCACAGAGATGCCACTCTCTCCTACATTTTGTGGGAAGCAATTGGGTTTTGGTGAGATTTAGCTTCTTTTTAGCCTCCTCCTTTCGCTTTATTTTTGGTCTCACCAAAATGTTTGCATGGCCAAAGAAAGTCTCGCCTGAACCCAACAGAAATGCTTGCTATGCTGTGGCAGATCTAGGGGTGGTTCAGTCGAACCCCCTAAACTGAACGTAAAAACCTATAAAAAACGTGTGGTTAAAAAAGAAAGTGAACCAACTCAGCTAATTAATATGGAAGGTGTCTTTAAAGCAATTAAACCACTTCAAATTGCCCCTGAAAATGCTTGAAATTGCATTTCAGAGGCACTAAAATTAAAATTTTTCCGGGGGAGCATGCCCCAGATCCCCCTAGGGGCTAACTGCCTTTGGCAGGCATTTATCTGAACCCCCCTTCGTCAAATCCTGGATCCACCCCAGCTATATATATGCAGGCTACTTGATTTCCTGCTCTCTTGAAATCACCCACATTTGAAATAACATTTAGATAAATAAAATTAAAGTATACAACAACAATATGCTGTGTGTTTGTTTCAGACTCGTGAAGGATAATTCAGCATATATAAACTAGCATTTAAGTAGTGTTCTGATTTTTTGCTTAGTATTATAATTGTGTATTATAAGGCTTCCATACAGCCTTGCACTATTTCTATAGATATATAAATTTTACTATTTGATATGGGATGAGAAGGATTAATTAACCAAATAGTTGTGTGATTGTACAAATAGGCCACAAAGCATGATGCAAGGCAAACACTTAATAAATAGTTGACACAATAATTGAGTAAAACTTTTAGCTCCAAAACAACTCCTGCATTTTAAAGTTCGAGAGACTTGGAATCTCTGTCCTGGGCATTAAAGGTAAAAGAAATGAGCCCGGCCTGCATCATAAGTTATAGTGAGCCCTCCAATCCCATATGGGTGCTTTATTCTCCAAGATAAAGTTAATCTTGCTATTACAACTGAAAAATATTAGCAATATATTGTGACAATTCCATTACTTTTGAAAATATAAAATTTGTGCACTTCAACATTTTGTCAAAAAATAACAAAAAAAGGCTGCTGATATTAATGATGATTAAAAATTTTTAACATTCTTTTGTTTCTTTTAAGAAAACATATAAAAGTATTCACCTTTTCGTTTCTCTATGAAGGCCGATCCCCTTAATTTATTGATCGAGACATTCCTTATCTAATTATAACTTACCAGTTTGGGAAAACTGAAGAAACTTATATCAACTTGGGGCTAATTGAGGAAAGAACTTCCTCCAGTATTTATTACAGAATTTTGTGAGTTTACCATAGATGAGTCTTCTTGTCTTGTTGCTTGCATCATCTGTCGTCCAGCCATTTGATTTATCCATCTCTTGTTATCCTCATGGACTTCGTAATACTAGACAAAGATAAGCTAATTTTTAGCAGTGTGGAGTTTAATTATGCCAATTAAATAACTTTAATTTGAAATAACATTTTGTAGAATTGGAATATGACTCCTGGTAAAACTAATTGCATTTTTTTGCCAAAAAAATTATATTCCATATGGCCTTTTATAAAGTAACATATTAAAAAATACAATTTAACCATTTGAGCTATAGATAGTAAAAGTCCTTTCTGCTTATACATATGTATATGTATAGTCAATAGATAGATAGATAATTAAGTTATATATAGAAAATTAAATACACTTGGTAATGAGAAAATGGTACAAAATCAACGAAAACAACTGCAGATGAAAGCAAAATTCCCCTTATCTTCAGTTGTTGTATGGAAAGTATGGGTCAAAGTTTGATGTTTGTCCTTCACAAGCAAAGATGACCACAACTTCTTTATTACTGGGTAATGGAGTGTGTGCGCGAAGACTGCCATTATCTTTGCCTTGAAAAGTCTGTTGCAGTGGGGACAAGGGAATTATGCAGTGCTGGGCCAAGGTAGAAGATAGAGATCTCTGCTGTCTCTGCCCATTGTACCTGAGACACCTCTCCTCAAAGTCAGCCACACCAGATTTACAGTATGAGGGAATGCCAGACAGGATGATCCTAATTAAGCAGATTCTTCCCAGGTGGTTTAGGGAATGCCGCATTGCTTAAGCCATGTGATGTTTATAGGGACAGGGACAGGGACAGTATACATATATATAGCATTGCAACTAAATCGCTTAAGCTAGGTCTCACTCTGGTACACTAAGAGAAAACAGATCTAGATGTGCTTATTATACCTCAAGCAAAAAACTCAGCCTGCCCCTCTAACAGCAAACATTTCATGAGGAATTAATTGCTTAAAGTCACGCAGTGGCACAAATATAAAATATGATGGATGTTTGCCTCACCGCTGTTTGTGCCAAATTTCTCATAAAAAAGTTATCACCCAGCTAGGTGAGGTACCTGCAGTTCTCATCCTTGCGAGGCAACTATAGAGCTGATTTGACAGTTATCTTTCCTCTCATGTGCTTTATGGCTTAGTAGTTTAATAGAGCTTTGATTAAACATCAAGCTATTTAGTTCTAAGGAAAGGCCACTTTTTATTAATTAAGAGGCCTTGTTTTCATTATAATTATTATGTATTGGTATCGATCTACTATATAGCATACTAATAAATAAATAATAATAGTACTTTATTTAAATTATATACAGGTAATTAATATAACAAAGATTAAATATAGTTATTAGTCTTACCGGTTTAATAGTATGGTGACAGTAAGCCTCCCTAGAGTGAGTTGTGAGGTACTGGTGTGGTGTGACACCAATACTAATTTGCGATATGTGCTGTGATGGAAATGGCGGTGGACGTCGACTTGGTCTCAAGTTTTTGTCACCTGAATAACTCTGTAAAGATCAGCAGTAATACTGAGTCAATGCTTTAAGTATTTTGTTTACCACTAAAAGAGTCCAAAAGGATGTTTAAGAAAATAATTTTCAAAATCGGTAGTAATCTTCATTTTTCATACACATAATTTATTCTGAAGATCAACTTATTTTAATTTGTTGGTTCATGACCACATTTGAGAGAGACTGGGTTATTGTGTCATTCCTAGACATCCCTGGGTAAAACACAACAAATTTGACATGAATGAATCAGGGATTATTGGTTCAGAAGTAGATTCCAACTCGTCATACAGTTCTTGGTTCTTTTGCCCCTTTGTGTTTAGAATAGATCTCATTTGCTCAGTATTACAAGTTGGGAATTATGTCACAACTGAGTCCCCAAAAGATGCAGTCGTTAACCATGCAAGAAGTCTGAAAATTTAGCTAGTTTGAGCCATTGTAGGAAAAAACAATTTGGCCAAGTTTCAAAAAAAAAATGGGCAGGTATACTTTAAATTATATGTGAAATGATTTGATCCCAAAAAATTTTTTGTTCACGTTATACTCCCTTTATTAAGTAGGACATAATAGCTTAACCCAGGTACAGAAGTTAGAAAAATAGTTCAAAATTTGTACAGATGAATAAAAATGTAAGCAAGTTTTAGGATATTTATACAAGAATTCTTAACAAGAGTTGCCTTCAAAATCAAACATTTGTTATCAGCAGGATTTCTGTTTACTAACTGCTAGTGGTTTACATTTTTGTAAGGGGTGAACTGGGAGGGGAGGGGGTAACTCCCTATATTGGGATTGTTGTATTTTAAGGGTTAAAATGGTCAGTCTAGTATTTATTAGGGGTTGCTAAAGGAAATCCTGTGTTAAACCAAGAGCCTGGTGTTTTTTAGGATTGAAAAATTCCAAGCTTTCAGACTGCTTGTAGTCCCTTGTTTTAGCAAACATCCATACTGATAGGAAGCTAAGATAAACATCCTTTGGTGAATGCCCTATCACACACACGCTTTATTTATTGCATATCATATTCAGTTGCACACAAGGGGCCTTAGCATCGACCCGCTAGCTACCCAGGGAAAAAATTAAACTTTCAATTAATTTTTTTTTAAACTTTTAAAACCCATTTTTTTTTTTTGGATGGAAAATATTAATCCCTTGGTATTTTTTAAGATATTTTGGGTAACTTTCCAATGGTTATCCCTACCCTTTTAACCCTTGAATCCCCCTCTCCCCGGGAGAACATCGGGATATACTAATGAGGAACTAGCTGAAAGTTACATTATAGAAATAAGTCATTTCATCCAATCATATGCACTGCTCATCCTGATTAATTAAATTACATTTCCTTCACTTATAATACTCCACAAGCATTTGCAGTTCTTAAAAAACTGTTTTAAAGCCTAACGACTAAGTTTAATCTTATCTTTACAAATTGAGTATCCATTGATATGGTACCACATCTACTATTGAGTTCTCGTCTATTGCAATTGCTCATCAGCGATCAAGTATTAGACAGACATTTTCATTTTTGTTATTCTTAAGTAACAAATTTTGACTTAACAAATATCTCTCTTACAACTATGTGATTGTTGTCTTATTCACACACTACGAAAAATACCAGAAATTAAGCGAAGTTTAATGATTTATAGGCTAGGTTAATGGCACATCGCAGTACTTAGGAATTACTGGCTTCATATTGCATAATATATGTAATATGGCTTCATGCAAGTCGGTACTTTATTATTAGTTACATGGCAAAGTTTGCATACATAATTTTTTTCGCAAAAAGGAATTTCTTTACATGTGTTACACAACCGAACCACAAAATGCACTTTGATAGCGAAATACAGGAAACGATAATAAAAACTTCTTATTTATTTAATAAATAATAATGTGTTTATGCATACGAATTAGCTTTAAGCAAACATAAAGAAGAGGTATACTGTTTTGTTAACGCTTTCTGTAGACTTGGGCCATCTAATAGCAGACCAAATACAAACTTTATCAGGTACACATAGTAAGTACAGTTACTGACCATTTTCATACTGCTAAGGTGAGATGGTTGTACTGGACAAACTTCAAGAGTTAACGTGCTTCTGTGCATGGGTCTCGTCCCTTTGACATGACGCGCGACCGGCGAAACTCGTGTTCGAGAATGCCGCGAGAAAAATGGCTCGTCTGCGATTACCGTTATGTTTTTTGCCTTGTCTGTGAGTACAGTGGCAGTATCACTCCCTTGTCCATAGCCCCTCACAACCTCTGCAGCTGTAGCCATGTTAACAATCTCAAAACTAGTTTTTCGCGTGTCAAATCATGTTGACAACAGAAGTCACTAAGTCAAACTGCAAACGATCCGGTGCAAGAGCAGTGCGTTGTCATGGAAACAGGTTCGTCGAACACTTATCATTGTCTGTCGAGGAACTACGCAATGTTATTGTTAGCAAATTTTCCTATTTTCTCGTCGAAAAAAAACTCAAATAAAAATTTCAGGATAATCCGAGGGGAGAGAGATTAGGCTGACGAATGCATCACAAAATCATCCTTTCTTGGTGCTAGTACTAGTAGTAGTAGAGTTGCACACATCAAACAGACTAGTACTAGTAGTAGTCGGTACCATATGAAATTGCGGTCAAGTCAGCATCTGCGGCGGAAGCAAAAATTATTGGAGGAGAGGGGGGGGGGGAATAGTGGAAATTTTAGTAGTTCGTTATAAGATCTGAAACTACTATTCAAAAGTCAGTTGTGGTTAACCAAAAATTATTGGGGGGGGGGGGGTCTGCCCCCCAGCCAATTTTTTTTTGCGGGTAACGTTTACATGAGTACATTTACGTAAGTAACAAGGTGAGTAAGTAAGTAACTAAGTAAGGAAAAAAGTGAGTGAGTAAGTAGCGATAGGTAAGTAGATGATTGAGTGATTTAGGAAGTGAGCAAGTAATTAAGTGAGCGAGTAAAAAGGTGAGTGAGTATAAGCCTAAGTGGGTCAGTAAGTAAAAGAGTGAGCAAGTGAGTAAGTAAGTTAGTAAATAAGTAAGGGAAAAGGTCGAAACAACGGTACTTCCTAGGAACCCAATTTAGGGGGTGGGGTATTATGTGCCGCCACCAACCACCTTTTATCAAAATTGCTGAATTTCTTGAGCAAATATCATGTTCAGTAAAATAGATATTAATAAAGTGCTTGCACCAACGCCTTCTTTGTGAAGAGAGAAGTCCATAATACAATAACAACCGATACCCCTAAATCAGGTTTTGAGAAATTGAGCTCTGAAAATGTGGGAAGGGGTGGGGTAGTGGGTATGTGCCGCCATCCACCACCTCCCCCGACAAAATTGGGTTCCTTAAAAATACCATTGTTTTGACTTCTTCCCTAAATCAAATTTTTAAAAAAAAACGATTGAGTTCGGCGGCGAGCGGATATAAATTTGTGTAGATGCTCAGACGAAGGGCTAACGCTCGAAACGTTTATCTTTTCTTATCATCTCACGGCGACAATAATTTATCTATCACACAATACTACAAATAGGTAAATAAGTAAGTTAGTAAGTAAGTGAGTGAGTAAGTAAAGAGAGGCCTTGTCGCACTTTTTTCTCAAAAAAAACGTCGTAAAGCGCAGTCCATGCTAGGACGCGCTTTCGTCCAAAACGGTATTAAAGTTGCACTTTTTTAAACAGCTATATTTTGTATTAAAGAAGCAAGAACAACAGAATTCCGTCCTTGCCGACATTTTTGCACCACTATGTGTGTTCTTACCTACGCATGTATTATTTGATAAAATCTTAGTAACTTAGTTTCGCTGGAAAATTGCTGCGGGTGAGTCGACCGGGCACACTGGAAAATTCAACGTTTAAATCAGTTGTCAAATCAGAGTCGAGTATTCGACCGGCTCAGGTCTAAGAAATGGGGCGGAACTTGTGTTTTATCAAAAACTGCTTCACATGCATTTAATTACTGAATTTAGTTCTGCACATCGCCGTCATACTCGATGAATAAACCGGACATAAGAAAATGAAAAGAGATTATTAAATGTTAATAGCTTGGTCAGTTGTTTTGTCGCTGATATAACAAGGGAAACACACGCCATCTTGAGGCGGGAAACATGCGTTGTCTTGGTGCGCGGGAAACACAAACCATCTTTGAGAAAACGGGAAACATTCGCTATCATGAAGCGGAAAACACAAATCGTAAAACGTCAAACCATCTTGGGGCGGGAAACATTCGCTATCTTGGAGTGGGAGACACAAACCATCTTTGAGGAGGGAAACATTCGCTATCCTGGAGTGGGAGACACAAACCATCTTTGAGGAGGGAAACATTCGCTATACTGGAGTGGGAGATACAAACCATCTTGGGGCGGGAAACATTCGCTATACCGGAGTGGGAGACACAAACCATCTTGGGGCGGGAAACATTCGCTATACTGGAGTGGGAGACACAAACCATCTTGGGGCGGGAAACATTCGCTATCCTGGAGTGGGAGACACAAACCATCTTTGAGGAGGGAAACATTCGCTATCCTGAAGTGGGAGACACAAACCATCTTTGAGGAGGGAAACATTCGCTATCCTGGAGTGGGAGACACAAGCCATCTTGGGGCGGGAAACATTCGCTACCCTGGAGCGGGAAACATAAACCATCTTGAGGCGGGAAAAATCATTATCTTGGGGCGGGAAAACAAACCATCTTTGAAGAAGAAAACACTTGCCATCCTGAAGCGGAAAACACAAGCCATCTTGAGGCGACAAATACAAACCCAAACATGCGCTATCTTGGGGTGGGAAACATCGCTATGAAGCGGGAAACATTGCTATGAGGCGGGAAACATGTACTATCTTGGGACGGGAAACACAAATCATATTGAGGCGGGAAACGAGAAGTTCTTATAGACATTTTTGTAGAGAAAAAGTGGAAAATAGGGATTTCACGAGTGAGCGTAGCGAGATACACTTCATATACTCACGCCAACGTGTAATATAGACAAACCGATTATGAACAATGAAAATAGTTAGGCAGAACTACACTTTCCATTGGGAAATAATAGTTATATAGATACATGAGTGTTATTTTGCGCTTGAATTAACGGAAAAACAAAGAAATGGCGTTAGCGATGGTTTCATTAATAAGGATATGGTCACTCATATCCCGAGTGTACTTTCGTATGAAATCTACGAGTGGCGTACATTAATAAAAATAAAAACCGCTATGTATTATCTCCTATAAATTAAAAGAATACAAGAGAATTAGCGAGAACCGCTAACTATTCCGATATATTAAAACAACACCGTAGCCCGTAAAACATTTGTTAGTAGATAGTGAATCAATAATGATCATCTCAAAAACAAACAAAGGAAAACAAAATAGTCATGGAATTGCAACCGCTTTTTAATTCACTTTGTTGAGGGAAATTTTTCCACAACCTGAATCCGGCTCTGAAAGCTCGCACTAAGCAGTTACTTTTCGTCTATGCTGGGGCTGGTTGTTCAAAAGCCGATTAACTTTAATCCAGGATTAACTCTTAACAAAACCTATTGGTTGTCATGGTAGTTAACCCTGGATTAAGGCTAATCGTCTTTTGAAAAACTGGGCCCTGGATTACTCATAACACACGCTTTTTTATTTAATTGTATAAGAACAATTTATAAGAGCAACGAGGAGCTCAGATTGGCAAAAATTTAAAAACAAGTTACTAAGATAAAGCTGAGGCTCGGGCTGAAGTGCTGACTTTTTAGAAAACTCCGATTTTGAACTGAAAAATACAGAACGAATACGGCTCGCAATGCGTTTCCCAATGCCTATAATGCAACACTTTAGGCTTAGTTTTTCTTCGCTTTAAATATGCATAGAAATAAGAACAGTTCGAGACACAAATCGTTTGATGGTGTTCTACAATTGCAGTTATCAAAAGTAAGTAAAAGAAAAGAAATGTCTCTAAAGAGTGCATTTACGAGTTGAAATAATTATCTGAAAGCCAGAATAATTTTAACAGGATTCTAGCAAGATTTGGCTTGCTGAACGACACGCCACTCATCCAAACAGTAAGTTGGGTTATGTCACGATTTACGTTCGAAAAAAGTTGACTATTAAGTTTTTGAACTATTCTATTATAAATAATAACTGAACCTAAACTTATTGAATATTCAATATCGGGTAGCTTCGATCGCCTTCCTTAATTTTTTAATTGCTTTTGCACACTGCTCGCAGCATTAATTCCGGATATTTTCAAAGGAGTAAGAAGCAGCTTCTTTTCAAACTCTCTGTAAAATAATAGAATTGTTTGTCTCTGACAAACAAGCAGCATTCTTACAGCAAGTGGTAATGCACAAGCCGAGGACAACCGAAAAGACAAACGAACTTCAATAAACACAGTTTATTTAGTGTAGTTACTATAGCAACACACATAACGTATGGAAAAGCTAACTAACGCTTACCACATCACAAGACAACATTAGTTATCATCGATTGAACTGATAATCGACGGGCTTCCATCCTGCGAGCTTATTGTTTTTTTATGAAATGCATGAATGTCGATTCCTAGCAGAGAATGTTCGCTCGAAAGTTCTATATCTGAACCTTTTTTAAATAAAGCCTCGAGAGAGCTCTACTGAACAACCAAGAATAACTATTTTTCGTTATCATAAATAATTAAAAACAAAAATTAAATTAACTTAAGCGTTAATACTCCAAAAACGTAAAACTTCAGACTTGCTTAAGTAGTGCTTTCTTCCTCAAAATAATACTCCAGTTCCATAATTTTCCATAATTGCTCCAGTTATGGAAGGAAGTTTTAAATAACACAATATTCAAACTGGAGTAGGAGGAGCCGGGCCCGTAGGTTCTGCTTAAAATTCATAATCCCCCCTGCCTTTAAACAAAAGTAAGTCCATTTGACAAACAAGCTTTGCACGCAATACGACATTCAGTAATTCTAGAGGTAAACGGGTCTTGTTTACAATTCAACAGGGCAACCTGTTAACAGAATATTCCCTAAAAAATCTCAATTAAAATAGCAATAGAAAAAGAAAGGTTTAGTTAAAGCTTTGTATATTTCAGTAAGCGGAACTAGATTCGGTTCTCTAATTTTTGGTATCACCCACTGCTCTCCAGACGTCATAGGAGGCGTGTCTTGAAACTCCAACAGCTGAAAACAATGCCTTACAGCGATCAGTTTTGCAGCATGGTCACAGTGAGCAGCAATTACATGCAAATTCATATTGTTCAACAGAGTGTTTCTTATAAACAAAATTGAAATTGCCAGTAACAATTTTCAAAACGGACGCACAACAATCTTAGCATGGGTGGATCTAGAAATTTGAAAAGTGAGAGGGGGGGTGGAGATGGGGGGAGGGTGGCACCTGCTGGATTGAGATTTACTTGAGTCTTGTACTAGCAATGGTTTTATGAGAGTTTGAGAAAACCCGGAAAATTTTGAAATGATATAATTCGAAAACATTTTTCTGTTATCAGGTATAGTCAGCACGGACAGTGTTTATGGAAAATTAGTGTTAAAAGGAGGAGGAGGGGAGGGGGGACGGGAAGCAAGAACCTTCGTTAATACTCCCCCCCCCCCCCTCCTCCTCAACCGTCCTAGTTAATATTCCGCTTGCTACAGATAAAAAGCTTACACCCATTATCCAGGTCTCTCACTTTCAGGAACTCTTACAACTGTATTGGCTGAGTATCTTAGTATCAAAGGCATATCGACACGATGAGCAGCTCGGCTGAAAAGGAGGCGAGGCCGTCGCGAGATGAAATTATCAAACAATACCAGAAAGAGCACTCGGAGTTTCGTTCTCTGTTACGAATGCTTGTGAAAGCTGTCGACAAGATGGATTATCTTGTTAAGAACGGCATTAAATCGCAGAAAAACCTTAACGAAGCTAAAGATGCTCTGGAAGAGTTTGTCGACACAAGTAAAGTTGAGCTAGCGTGGGTGGTTTTAGGAGATTTCTGTGCAGACATCGGCGCAGCTAAAACATTCGCAAAAACCTTGTCCAAGCTGTACGAATCGAATCCGAGTATGGCGGCTAAAAATTTCCAGGGCCAAGGGACACCGGCAGCGACGGCTCAACTAATCGTTTTCGGTTTAACAATGGCGCTGTTGGATTTATCCGACAAATCAGTAAAATTTGCTGCTTCTTGTGCTCGAAACAAATTTGTCCCAGTTCTCTGGGAGTTCGGCGTTGCGTTATCAGCAAAACTTTCGGACCAAGGCCATAACTGGGCAGAAATGGATCTATTCGGCAAACTTTTCACTCAAACTCTCGGGACAGTTCATAATATCGCACGAAGGGCCGAGAACCGCTCGTACTGCACAAAAATCAAGTCTATGGTTCCAACTCTGCTGGACTGGATTTCGGCGGGAGGGAACTACTGGGGAATGCTTTCCCTTTTAACGCTTTCCTTTGTGATAGATGAAGAGCAAAACCACTTGCTTAAGGCCAAAGAAGAAATGCTACGCTTTCTGGTGGAGTTACTTGAGACGACACTTGGAGAGCCAAACAGAAGATCGCTGGGTTATTCTTCAACCGAGTTGGCAGAAGGCTTGACACAGATTGCTGTAAATGATGGAAACAAGCGAATGCTAGCTGATCTTGGGGCGATTTCCATTTTGAAAGCCATGCTCAACACAGCAAGAAACGACAAGGAACAGGAAAGCGCCGCTAAAGCATTTTACGTGCTTTCGTTCAACGAAGAAAACAGAAAAGATATGGAGAGCGAAAGAGAAACTATGGACACTTTCCGTCGACTGTCTAAGAGCAAAAATAAAGAGCTAAAGAAAATCGCCGAGGGAACTTTATGGGAACTCGAAGGCAAGAAAAAACGGGTGAAAAAGGCAAAGCATCAGCCCGCAAGCAAACAAGCCAGCAGTGGCATGCACGTGATGATAAGTTATCAATGGGACGTCCAGGAAACTATGATAAAAGTGAAAAATAGCCTACAGGAGGCGGGGTACCAAGTATGGATGGACATCGAGAAGATGGAAGGCTCCACTCTTGAAGCAATGGCTAATGCGGTTGAGAACGCAAGCGTCGTGTTAATTGGAGTTTCACAGAAGTACAAAGACAGTCCCAATTGCCGTTCGGAAGCAGAATATACTTACCAGGTAGGACGTCTCGAAATGTGTACTTGTTACCATAAAACAATATTTATAGGTTTATAAACCCGGGGTTGGGTTACTATAAGGCTATCATTAAACCAACCTAGCTTATGCCATTTTTTTCATTCAAGCAGAAATGACTGTATAATATAATACGAATGAATGAACGAACGAACGAAGGGATGAATGAATGAATGAATGAATGAATGAAGGATTGAATGGATGGATGGGTGGATGGATGGATGTGTGAATGGATGGGTGGGTGGATGGATGGATGGATGGATGGGTGGTTGGGTGGATGGATGCACTGATGGATGGATGGATGGATGGATGAGTGGGTAGGTGGGAGGGTGGATGGATTAATGAATGGATGGTTGGATGAACGAATGAATGAATGAATGAATCAATCAATCAATCAATTACGGATTGATAGCTGTTGTTGTTCCAATTATGCGAAAGCTGTTTTATTAATTCATTGTCATATTAATCACTCACGTGCAGTTACGTAAGAAAATTGTTCCGCTGATGATGGAAGACGGTTACAAAGCCGATGGGTGGCTTGGAATAATTCTGGGTACCAAATTGTGGATGGATTTTAGAGAAGAGGAGAAAACAGACGCCGGGATTAAACAGCTTCTCGAGCAACTTAAAAAGGTCGGCGGCAAGTAGGACAACTCAGTTTACTTTAAGTGCTACTGAAGCCATTTTGTCGTTGGTATTTTTGTAGCTCTAAAAATTTTTCCAACTTTTCTATTCAACTGTAAAAGTTCTTACCTGACCATTTTAAGTCCACGGAATTAAATTTTAAAAATAATGCATTCAGTGCGAATGAAATTCAAAACGAACGACAATGATTTATGACGTCGCAAGGACTCCAAGCTGCTCTATTCTTGTTTTCATGCACTCTTTTAAGCCGCGGGTGAAGCGAGCGCACCCATAGATATGCATAGGCATTTTGTTTTCGTAAAATTCTCCGCGAAATTCATTTTAATAACTGATAACAAGTGTCTGGTCAAACTTTAATTCTTCATATTTCTAACGAGTTCCGTAGCACTTTAAGTGAGTGTCGGCCTCAAAGAAGAGCGTTTTCGTACAAACACACGTACAGTTAGAGACTTTTTTAAAGTATTTTACCGGTAGATAACTAAAGTATAAGTATTACTTGTTAGCCTGTGTCATTATGAATTTTTAGATTTAAAAATTTCCAACCTTTTTGAAATCTGTTATGTTCTGAGTTGTTGAAACAGTGACTGAGTGAATAGTCGGCCCCCAAAGTATGTTTTCAGCCGCAGCCGAATTGAATATATACTTTGTGTGAAGCCGATTAAGGTAAGACAAAGATTAATGAGAAGTAAGGAAGAAAGTTTTTCAGTTTAGTTTTTTTTTTCAATCTAATAGACTGATATTGATTCTATCCGGCTTCGAGAACTTACACTTAGTAGCACACTTGAAATGAAGAAAACTCATTGAATCAATTATTTGTTTAATTTGATATAGAGAAGTTTAAGTGTCATAATAACTGACAAATTTGTAATTTTAGTTGGACTCTAAGTTTTCTTGTTCTGACTGGCTAGCTTGCGAGAAATTTGGTGATTTTGGTATATTTCTAGAAAATAAAGCAGTTTTAATCGCTTTGTTCACTTGTGATATGTATGTACAAAAATGCACACCCTGAAACAACCGGCGTCGCACTAGCTACTCCAAGAGTGGCCGAGTGGTTAGTGTTCTCGACTCGTAGTCCTAGGAATGCGAGTTCTAGTCCCGACAGACTACTGTGTTGTTTCCTTAAGCAAGACACTTTGCACGACTTGCTAAAGTCGAGTCAGCTGTATAAATGAGTATCAGTTCTACTGGGGGCTAACCTGTGATAAATTAGTGTCCTGTTCTGGAGGAGTCAACGACTCAAACCTACTTAACACTGCGGAAACAGGAGATAAGCGCCGGCCCACTTAGGCTCGAGAAAGGATTTACTGCTTTTTTTATTCCATATTTTCGATTTAGGTTTCAAAATTAGAAGCGGAACGGAAAAACAAACTCAATAGTTTTGCACTAGAACAGAATGATTATGAGCGTGATTGAACTTTTGGATTTTAAAAAGATGTCTCAAAAGGTTAACTTAAGCTCGATATCAAAACCATTTTGTGAATTTGAAAAAGGGAAACATCATTGCCTCATTGGTGCCAACCTTAAACAAAAGTAGCAATTCTAAAAGGTACAAGCGCTAAAGTTTTGGTTGATTGCATGGTTTAAGTGAAGGATATGGGTGTTGGGGGGGAGGGGGGGTGGGGTTACATTTCAGGCGGAAATATGAAAAGAAAAGAAGAGGTCAAGATTGAGGAATCAGTGGAGAATGTGGGAAATCACTAGGGTAGGGTAAGGAAGAAACATAAACTGATGGTAAACGACGAGAAAGGTTTTAAAATCAGCACAAGTTTAAAGGCAAAATTGTGTATCATGAACGCCCTGTCATCTATGACTGAAGAGACATCATCGCGGCCAACTCGTACACGCTGTGCCTCAGTAGGGAACTTTATAAGCATCGAAGAAGGCCGACAAAAAACACGCTTCATGCTTGCACTTTTCGATCACGTATGGCTAGTTTGTTTTCTCTTTTGTCCGAGTTACGCTTTGTGAACAGAAGAAGATGAAAGTGATTTACATAAAGATAAACGATGATGGCCAAAATTTTCTGTAGGTCGTTCGCGTAGTCGTAAAAACTACAAAATTAAGCTTTTCAGGTTGTAATTTTCAAGACGACGGCGTGCAGGTGACCCGCACGGTGCATTCCAACGTGCAGCTATTGTATTCACTAATGTTTTCTACCATCGTTGTCGGCGATGTCGTCTTCGTTGCTTAAGCTCCCTAGTAGTTTAATCCCGGGGGGGGAGTACTCCCTATATTGGGGTGGTAGGTATATCTGTCGTATTTTTTTAGGGTTAAATAGTCAGTCCGGTATTTTTCTAAGGGGTTGTTGAAGGAAAACCGGTGTTAAGCCAAGAACCTGATGTTTTTTAGGGTTGAAAGCGCGAAGCTACTAGACTGCTTGCAGTCCCGTGTTTTAGCAACAAAGTCTGGCTGCTTTATTTATTTTCTCTTTTTTTCAGTTTTCTGAGTTTGCATTCAATCGTTTGGACTCTTTGTTCAATCTGTGAAACTAAGCAATATCAATACGTAAAACACGTTGCTTTTTTTCGCCAAAATTGACTTTTGAAGTCAAATTTGTGACAATAAATCGTTAAATTATAACCTCTTGGAGGCCAACATAATTGTAAAACCGCACACACACATATTCTCGACGCCTCGTTCGCACTGAGACAAAATGAGTCCAAAATTCTATTGTGTATCACAAAATGAATAATCAGTGAAAGTTTTATACATAGAAAACTTTGAGAGAAACGAGGCTTCTTAAGTTGTTGAGTGGCTGGTTTGCAAGAGTTGCTTCGACTCCATATAATTGCAGCTAAATACTGCAAATTCTAGAATTCTAAAAGGCTCGTTTCTCCGAAAGTATCCAATCAGTATCAAGCTAAACGTTTGACTGATTATTAACTGTGCTACATTCTATCGAATTTCCAACTTAGTTTGTTTGAATGTGAAGGTTTGATTTATGCTTAAATTATATGGAAACAATGAAGTCCGCCTATCATTGTACCAGTCGTTGCTCATTTCACCAGTGCGAACAAGAATTGAAAGATTGAAGTATGCAGGTCACTTAGCCAATCAAAATTACATGAAGGTCAAAGCGCTTTCAGTCGGCCCCGTCGAATTTTACATCTGTTTGTAATTTTTTTGAGACAAAGGACCAATGACTAAGTGTTCCAACTTGTAACAAAGTCTAAGTTAGAAATGATTTTAAATCATTATTTTCGAGAAACTTCACTTGTCCGGCGTGGAGCTCGGACACTCCAAGAAAGTTCCAGTCCTCAATGAGGTATATGACCAAGGGCATTGATCCGTTTGAACTAACCTCTTGCTTTCTTTCTCTCATAGCGTTTAGGAAGTCTTAATAACTTAGTTGAGGTTCTAGCTTATTAAACAAGCCACTTTTTGCATATTCTTTTGTGATCGTATCTTCCAAATGTGGAATTACAGAAAGCAGTCTGCAGTCCTCGTTACTAATCGCTTCTCACCATTTTCCATCCTTTTGCGTCTGCTCTATACCGGAGATGTGACTCTATCGTATTTCAAGATACTCTTCTTCCTTTGAGGGAAAAAAGATAAAAATCTCAATATAGCAGAGTTTAAGATTTTAAAAATTCTTTTATAAAATAATCGCAGTAAATCTCGCGCGCCGATTGGTCAAAAGCGTAAAAGCCGTGCTCTGTAAGATTGAGAGAGAACAGAGTGCCCACGCTTTTTAAAGTATCACACAAATCCGCTGCCATATTTATTGCTTGTAAATAACCAGTTTGTTTATCGTAGAAAACATGTTAGCCTGTGACAACATACAAAGTTATAATTCAAATCTGACAACAAATAAAAACGAGCCTATTAAGGTATTAAACTGGAAAACAAAACCGAAAAGATGCGGTTTACTGTAATCGACAAGTCAAAGGTAGCTCAACGAAATCTTACAAGAAGTTCAAGCAAAAACTACGAAGTACTCGACGAAATGGCTTCTTTTGTTGAAAGTAAAAAAAAAATTTCCAGTTATCACGTTCTAACATTATTTAGACATACCAAAGAAGGAATGTTTGAAGAGTAGCATCTGATTAGTCAAAAACAGCTAGCTAATTACTTTCGTACACAAAATTCGAAAAAAAATGCATATCAAGGTAGGTACCAAACTAAATCTTAAATTTGTTTAGCTTGTATATTTATCCGACTTCTTTCAATTTTTCAGTTATACGAAGATTGGAGAAAAGAACGAGAAATTAAAAGACTCTCTCAGAAATTAACAACAAAGAACTCTTATTAAAATATAATTAAAGAGTATAAGTTAAGCGCAGAGCCGACAAAGAAATTGTTTCAAAGCGTGACTAAATAATGTCTTTGCTAATGTAAAAGAGTCACCCGTTTGTACTGTAAACTTGGCTAGTATGGCCTGTGAGCTACATTGCAGTTAATTAGGAGCTTTAAGTCCTCTCATTCTTGAAAACAAAGTAGTTGAGTAACCAAGCCCTAAAAACAACAGATAATGTCTGGGGACGAATTTGAATTGTACTCACTTGTTTTGTTGCTCTCCATTGAATATTCTGTTCCTGAAGCAGTACATGGCAGCGCATAGTATAATGGCGATTCCGCTGGCCGCAATGCAAATGGCAATGATTAAATCTGTTCTCTCTTTTTCCTTTACCTTCTCCTGGGATTCGCCTCCTAAAAAATGTTTATTTAACGTTGTTAAATCCACTAACAAATAACTTAACTAAAGCTGAGATAAATTTTCTCAATAAGACTGTTGGCCCTTTATAACTTTTAAGACCGTTCTGTCCTACACATTTTTATATCTTCTATGTTGATTTTTTACTGTACTGTAATAACGAACAGCAGTTGTTGTTTGTTGTTTTAGCGTTTTTTTTTCTCTGTATATACGTATAGGGTGCTGTGTAAGGAATTTCTTTTAAAAACATTGGTTGGGTCTGCTCTCGGCCCCAAGCACTTACTTATACAACCCTGAATAATCTTTTCTTTCTTCGTTCTAAAGAACGGAAATTTAGCTTTACACTCTACCCCTTAGAATCCAGTTAAAATTCGTTCCCAGTTTTTTCCAAACTTGGAGGCAAGACGAACAGAGCGACCTTGGGTACCAGCTACAGGTTGCTATGCATGCTTACCCCCTGGAGATGTTGTGACGTCCTGAGAAATGGAACTGTTGTTGCCAGTGGAAACGGTAGTGTCTTGCAAAACCGTCGGGTTACCGGTCGTAGACGGTTTACTGGAGGGTACTCGCGTGGGTTCCATAGTGGGGGGAAAGCTGCTCAAAAATTTAACAGATGTGGTGGAGAGTTGAGACCTTGCTGGATTACTGGCGTTCTTCTCTGTTGAACTTGCAGTGGAAATAACTCTGGCTGTGGAGGAAGACGTCACGACGAGTGGTTTAGTAGATTGCGTCGTGGCTTGCGTGACGAGGGTGGTAGTGTCCCTCGATGTCACGGTTCTCACTGTTGTCACGGGTGCTGCGGTTGTAGGTGCTTGTGTCGTAGTTTCAGCTGGCACTTCAAAAGTAAAAGAAATTGTTTGATTAGGAAATAATCTCGTGGCAGACCAGTTGGCTATTTACAAGCGTGGTGGATTTGGCTTCGGTGATCCTAGAGACAAATCCACTACGCTTGTAAATAGCCAACTAGATTTCCTCCAACCAGTTGGATTTCTTAACTCTAGTCTATAATTTACTAAGTGTAGCCAACTAGCTTACTGGCTACACACATCAACACTTAAATAAAGTCATTTTTTGTGGGTTAGCAAGTTAGAAAAAAGGTGATCAAGGTTTACAAGATAATCAAAGCCAATGGAGCCTTGCTTAACAATTGTTTAGAACAAGCTCTAAATATCTCTAGCTAAATATTTCTTGCTGCGTCTTTCAAATATTTGTTGTTATTTATGTACCCGGTTCGAAACCTCCTCTGAGTATGCTCCCCATCAACACAAGAATGCGTACAGTAAATCCCCGCGAGTAAGAACCTGTGTTTTTTCCAGTTAGGCTAAACAGGTTCTTACATAAAAGGTGTAT
>JAOBAT010108190.1:0-38068 GCA_026413305.1 Hydrozoanthus tunicans
TAAAAAATCTGCCTTTTAAAATTGCAATGGGACAATATTGTATTTTTACTCAGCTCACAACTTCAGTTTTCACGTACCATTTAAACAAGCCAGGAGCTTAGAACGAAAAACTGAAGAACTTCAATTTGTTCTAGTTAACATTGTTCATACATGTGTGGTGTGTTTATGTTGGTACAAAAAGCAACCATAAGGTAGAGGGTGCTACCGGGTGTTCAGTAATAGCGCTTGATTGATATTATGATTAACTTTAAAAGTTGATTCTTTTAACTTTCGCTGGAGGAATTTTCAGGCGTTAACATCTCGCTAGCATTAGCCCTTCGTTAGAATTGAAATAGCTCTTAGTGGATCAATAGTTTGATTTATTTCCCTTACCGGCGGCCGACGCACGCACTGAGCAGCTTTTCTAGAAACTGGTTCAGTGTTAACAACGCCGACAGGATGTTTGCCATTTGCATAAACAGGTTGATTGCGAAGACTGCAATTGTTTATCACTTCGCCGGATAATAAACAGCAACTTGTTTTCATAATGGATTTCTGTTTGTTGCGAAAGTTTTGTATTATAGATAATGGCCGAAAAAGTCTAAAGCTAACTGAAATACTAGTTCAAAAAAAGTTTAAAAAAATACATTTTTGGTCGCAACTGCAGAAAAATTATTTTAGCCCTTCTTCGCGTGCATGTAATGAGATGAACTCGTGTTTTTTGTTAAGGAAGATTAAGTTCATATCAAACGAGCCCGTAAGACAAATTTTCCCAATGGCTGTTTGGTTTTTCAAGTAAAACACAGTTTCGTGCAGTGCACGCAGCAAGTTGACATAAGATTAATAAAGCTTTTCCCGGCTTAGCACAAATAAACGACTTCCGTCGACCCTTTGATATTACCGGCCGTTGTAAGGCTTAGCTTGCAACGATGGACTTGTTCAATACAATTTGAACATTGTCTTTAAACAACTGTTACCGCAATGTTGCTTATAGTATTATTGTATAATAATGCAGTAAATTATGACAACTACAATAGTACTTATAGGATTATATAATATGATAAAATAATGCAATGAGTTAAGCTTTTTTTTAGTGTTGCATTACATCATGCTGATAATCATTTTTTCATACTAATGAGAATTTTTCACCTGGTCCTTAGGGCAAGGCGGCAAATTTCCATTTTTCTTCGGCAGATTAAGAACTTAGGTAAATCGCCTGCCGTTCGCATCCTTAATTAATCTCGCAAAGGGTGGTTAGAAAGCCATTTCCTTTGAATGTTGTTTTTCACACGCAAACATGCATGCATGCGCAACTGAAGATCGAGGTAAGCAGGTGTGTGCTGCCTGGTAACTCGGCGCCCCCCATCTCTAAACCGCACATCAGCCGTAACGCAGGCTCACTTAAATATCAAGATGAGTTCTTTTTTAGCCTTTTCCGCAACAAGAAAACATGGTTTCCTTAAAAGAGTTAATCTTTGGGGCCTAATCTGAAACATTCCTGATTGCATGAAATACTCTTCAACTCATTCTACTCCTATACCTGATGATAAGTCATGTCATAGTGGCCGGAGAAATCTGAAATAGCGATGTCACCCGCACTGACATGAAAATCTACAGAAATAGCGTTATCAAAAATGGGCGGGCAATCGGATCGACATTAAAGAAAACGCTGAAATTCGAGCGTCGCTGCTAACTTTTTTCTCGAGAAATACATTAATATGAAGTAGAATTTATTGCGTACGTTTCAGAATATATGGATTACCTGGAATAACTGTTACTGTTTTAACAGAACAGGCCCAAACGGGCGCACCCACATTATTAAGAATACAACTTTTACCATATTTTCTTTTCGATATTTTCTTTTCATGCAACAATGAAAAACAAATACGATTCCTGTAATGGAACAGAAGGCTTCTCCCTAATGCCAGCGTCCCTGCATCTCATGTCTCGATGGCAGTTACTAATCGAACCAAAAACGGATAAACATATTTCAACTGTTTTGTTTTCTAACGCTGATAGCTGCATTCATTTTTGTATCCGAGGACATTAAATTTGTTGAATGATAAGAGCTAAATTTAGTCCACCCTATAATTTTATATCTTCACAATGCACGCACTTGTTTCAACTGCAAATGCAAAATGTACTGGTTCCGTGGTCACATCTTTCGAAAAATTATACTAACAATTTAGAGCTTTCGCCATAGAAACGAGAAAAATGGATAACAGAAATGCACTTAAGCAACCTGACTGATTATGGTTTAAAGTTTTCCAAATAAGGTATTTAAGAAGAACACAACATAGCAAGGTAACTAAAGTAGATATATACCTGGTTTCAGAACGGACCACTCACTAAAACACTTCACTTCCAAACAAATGAAAACAAGAGAGGACCGGGGTTTTGAATTTAATTAATATATTTATATATAAGTGAAGTGTTTTTAGTCAGTGGTCCGTTCTGAAACCAGGTAATATATCTACCTTAGTTACCTTACTAACTAAACTTGTGCTGACTAAAAAGAAAAATTGTCGACAGTGTACTTCTGGTTTCTTTTGTCGCCAGGTAAACCTTCTGTCATTTGGACTTAAGTCTCTCCACACATCCGTTAAATCTAAGTTTTGTGTAAAAGTGTTAATTTCATTCCTCGATTTGGTACGGGTTGTCGCTCTTCCTCCTTTTTTATCTTTGTCAATATCAAGTATCAAATCTCCTGCAGTTATATTATTTCGTCACATTTGAATTCAAGTAAACATAGACATGGCATATACATAGACAAAAACAAGGCAAAGCAACATTCGGATGACTTCATCCTTGTGTTCAACTTTCAAGGAAGAATGTTTTTCCGAGCAAGGCATTTAATCAAGTTTTTAAGGTATAGCCGCCAATTTTGCAAAGGATCCATAACATTTTTCGTTGCTCGGACCAAGTCAGTGTTACAAATGTTAACTCAAGCAAAATTCTTTTCGGTTTATGATTTTATCTTTCTTGCTAAGGGTCACAACACATAGAATAACTATAAATACTCTTGAAGCGGGGCTGAATGGGTTGGGCGGGCAAACAACCCGCCCTTTTGACTTTGTGATGGTCTCACATATTGAAGACGTACAGGTTTTTTTACAGTATCTGAAAAACCCTGTAAGGGTCAAATTTAGTCATGTAAACGTCGTTTAAGAAGATCTTTACAAGATACTTTGCCATTTTTCAAACCATGGAAACTTTTCGATTTTTTCTGTGAATATAAGCGAAAATCCCGTTTAAAACGTTTTGTGTACTCTTTATTCAACAGAAGCTAAAAATCGCGTTTCACATTATTTCGAACGATTCAGCGTGCTAATTTTTCAATTTTCCGTCTTCAACGCAGCGAACGTCATCGGACGAGCCAGGTTAAATGAAAAGTTCAACGGTCATCCGCCGCGACCTAGCCTGCTGAGCTGAAAAGACAAGACGTTGTCGTTTTGATTGTTTCCATTACATTGGGGATAATGTTATTATCAAGTGATTAAGGAACCGATCAGATTGCATGATATTTGTTATACCTTGCATCTTGCAAATGTTCCTTGTTACTAACTGGTTATCTCAAATGGACCGCTCATCTTAGGAAAATAATTGTCAAAGATGCTAAGCGACTCTTTGTTTACCGAGACAACTGAAGTGTGTGCGGGAGTCGATTCTGCTGTAGTGTAATTATCCGCTCTGTTATAGAATATGCAGGTTTTTCACTGTAGTCTCCCTAAATATAATTTATATCAGACAAAATCGAACGTATTCAGCGCGGCGTCATGCGCATATATACCATTTTCCACTTGTATCTATGGTAACGGCTTAGTCATGTAGAGCTGGTCTACCAACCTGCTATATAGACACGCTGTTTTTTATAAGAACAACTTCATAAGAACAACGAGGCTCAGGTTGGCCAAAAATTAAGAACAAGTTAAGAACAAGCTGAGGCTCGGGCTAGATAGCTATTTTGTTTGGAAAATTTATACTGAACTTCGAACATTAAAGGATAAACAAGAAATGCTTCGCAGTTTATAATCACTGAAAATCGTCTCGGAGAAAGTGTCGGTAAATCCACGATAAATTCGCAGGGATAAATTGACCAAAATCGTTTTTCAATACAGTCATAAACAATGCAACACTTTTGGCTTAGTTTTTCTTCGATTTAAACATACATAGAAATGAGAACATTTTAAGAACAATTTGAGGCTCAAATCGCCAAAAAATTAAGAACAATGAGCCTCGGAAAAATTTACTGGTTCTTACAAAAAAAGCGTGTATAGCAGAAGACAATCATTGCGACAATAACTGTTTCGCAAAATAGCTAGTGACCCACACCATCAGTTACATCGTTTGCTTTTGCCTCGGGCTAGTCAGAAAGTTTCAAGTTGATCCATGGCGAATGTTATATGCTCCTGTTTGAAAAACTAATCGTTTCAGAGAGACCTTTATAATGAGCTTTCTAATACTGGTTTACCGGCCGAAGCCAAATTTTTTTGAAATGTTGTATACATGTAGAATGAAATTTATTGTTTTAATCTATTACCTTTTAGACAGCGAATAATGTGTGTTAATATATTTTAAACAATTTCAGTTTAACTGTTACGGTATTTTATTATAAACTACTGGACCCGTAGTAAAAATTCTTTCTGTCACAGTTTTTCACTACACTTTTTTATAAGAACAACTTTATTACAACAACGAGGCTCAGATTGGCTAAAATTTAAAAGCTGAGGCTCGGGGCTTGATTGAGCTTTTTTAGCTCTTTAAAAAGATGATTCGCATTTTTTCTTTTAATCATTATCGTTGCTTCAAATTAAACACTACCCTGAAGGTTGTTCCTTACAGTCGTTGTAAACACGCATACAGCATACTGTAACTTCATAGGGAAATAGACAAGCTTTGGAAGTAAAAGATTGATCAACAAAAAATAACAAAAAAACTTCATTTTAATAAGGCTGTTACTGTTAATTAATACAATGTCCAGAGTAAAGTCAGTCTATGTTTGAAGTATGATCTCAACTTGATCAATCTCTTCAGGCCTGATGTATACATGTATTGCAGTACGTTAGACTTAATTTGTTTTGGATTTAAACCAGACATAGAAGTAAGAACGAATAAAGAACAATTTAAGGCTCAAATCGCCAAAAAATTTAGAACAACGAGCCTGGCCAAATTTACTGGTTCTTATAAAAAAAAAAGTGTTATCGTCTGTACAGCCTTTTTTCTAAAAGCAATTATATCTTCAAATTCAATTTTATATTCATACTGCAAACACTTTCAATCACACGATTTTTGACTCTTTTCTTTTTGGGTTGCGTTTAACTATGCCTACAGCCCTTTAACAGCAATTTCGCCCTCAAATGCAGTTCATTTGAACATAATAGACTTTAATGACTTCTAATTGTATATCAACACAGTCGTAAGTGTCAATAAAACATGTTCGTTTACTATTAAGGATTTGGTCACAAAAACCACGACTATTAACACAGGATTATGTTTGTGGGTTGAAATAAATACATTTGTGGGATGTGTATACGTGGTGAATCGCTCGTAGGCAGAGGAAGTTGCTTTCATATTCTGAACAAGGTCATCCGGTAATTGTCCTTTGTTCAGTGAAATATAAAAATCTTTTCACAACTTTGTGGTAGTTTTTATAGTGTTTTTTGTAAAAGCCTGTATGATATTTTCATCCTGCGTTGGTAGTGTAAAGACTAAAGAACAATATTTATATTCTCCGCGAATTTAAATTTCAACCGTTGTTAAGTTCAAGGTGATTTTCAATTTTTTCCACAGTTTGGGACACAATGGTTGCTTGATCAAACTTTCCATTAGGTTGTATAATTAGAGATCAACCAAACGGAGCTAGGTTATGACAGCGCCCATATAAATGAATGACAGAGCCCATATGCTATACATTTTTTTTTAAAAATTCAGCTCTCTTTTGGAAATCGGGCATCTGGTTATAGTAAGATATTATAAAATTCAAGAAAAACATCGCCAGCTATACTCAGAAAATAAGGATTAAGCTAAAATCTAGAGTTAAAAGCTTTCACTTCTCATTTATACAGCATGGAGGTTTCTATTGAGACGAACAAGAAGAGATTCAGGTATCCAAAACATGAAAACATGAAGGGGGAAGCAAAATGCTTTTGAACATTTCTATTAGAAAGAAAAAAAGTTTTTTTCTTGCAAGATAATTTTAAGCGGGTGCGGTTGACAATTCCAAACACCCTATGATATCCAACGTAAGTCTTAACAATTTTTTTTCTTCAAAAAGTTTTTTTAAGATTCTTTCTTTAAACATGAGCTAGAGCAAAAGTTATATTAACACTACAAGTTGAGAACAGGAATCTGTGTAAGATTTTTCAGTTGCTTGTCAGAATCTTGTAGTTCTCAAAATTATTTCCTGTTTATCATTTTTTGTTCCTCTCTGAAACAAAGAAAGAAATAATTAACTTATAAGGTGCCAAAGCTAAAGAACAATCGCGTAGGCAGAAAAAAGTCGTCTTTAAACTTCTCAACCGATGTACATTAGAAATTAGATTCAAGCGTAATGACAACCGCTGTATCGTGGTTTCAAGGAAAATCGAGACTAACTTGTTACGCTTTACAACGTCTAACTCATAGCCGCAGCTGTATGTTTTGCATTATTTAAACGATTTCGTTACCTTTTTACCGAAAACCAATCAAAATACTCTTGAGAAGCCTCAAGGGGTGATCAAAACGATGGTTTTCCTATTCTTTTCGCACAGTTTCGTTGACAGCAATTAACATTCGACGCTCAGGGAAGGTTTTTTGCTAAGTGGCCGAGAGAAAAATGAAAAAAAGAGTAACAAAAATTTGCTAGAAAATTTCGATAATTTTTTGTTTTATTTTTGAACTTTTATTTTATTTTTTGAAAAAAAGAGTTCTTTACCGACTCTTTTACACAATAAGCTCTTTTTTTCCCTACGCTAACTGAATGTGTTCTGTGTTTCTTTGTTCGAGATAACAATGAACGCAGTGATACCAACGACTTTTCGTGCTACAAAATTTTCAATTGCAAGGAGTTGTTTTCGTTCGTAGAAAAACATACAAGGAGAAAACAAAAACACGTGATAACTTCTTGTTTCAACTTCAATTGATGTAATTCTATTTAGTTTGAAAAAAAGAAGGAAAACAGATACGGCTTTTCTACCTCCGCGATCAAAAACGAGGCAGCTGTTTTGCTAAAGCAGTAGGCCATTGCAAGATCTTTGACGCGCAAAAGGTTTTACTTGCTTCATTAAAACACATGTCTTGTTGGTGCTTGTCGCTTTTGTCACTCAAATTTTTATTAGTTTTTAACTTAGGGAAGGTACATAACTTTTAATCTTCATTTAAGAAGTCCTGCATCCAACAGATTCTGAAATTAGACATTCATCGATAATGCTCAAATGCGCTTCTACTATCAAAGCAAATTAATAAGAGTTCTTCCTGTGCGAATTGACAGGCAACACGAGGTTTGGAAACTATAGTTCTTCTTTTCTTTCTCGCTAGTTTTTGCTTATGTTTCTGGTAAACCTCACACACCTTTAATAAACTAGATAAAATCTCAGATAAACGCTAACTAGTTTTTAAGAATAACGGTGCTATTGAAAAGTTTATTTTAAACGAGAAAGGTCAGTTTTATCCTGATTTATGTTCATTAAATTTAGTTATTCCCCCACTCAGTGTTCCGGCAATTTCTTTTTATGATTTGTTTTGTAATTAATGGTTCAGCAGGTAAGACGAACAAATGTGAAGTACCAGTTGTGTAGTTTGTAGCTCACATCTGCAGCTTACTTTAAAAACAATTGATCGAGATGATAAAACTCTAGAGACGCGCGCTCTTTTAACGAAACTGTGAAATGACTGTTATCCGCCATTTGTTTTCAGAAAATTTCAGACTAAAACAAAAAACTCGCTTTTGGACCTTTTGCTCTCACGTTTTGCAATACTTGATTATCAGTATTACGATAGTAAATTTAGCTTGTTCTTGTTTAAAACCCAATTCTGAAAACTGCTTTTTCGTGGTCGTAAACTAAAGTAAATTCAAAGGTAGTTTGAAAGAATCGTGGTGTACAACTCCATATTACGTGAGCAGATGTGAATGGAAAGTGTTCAGTCATTATGAACAGGAAAAGAAAACAAATTATAATACACAGGAATGTAATTAATAAAAACAAAAAAATGAGCGATTTCTAAACGATTAGTTTTTTTTTAAATTGAACAAGCATATAGTCACGGACGAGAAGTCGTTTGCCATCAAACGCATTTTAAAATTCTTTATTTTCACACCTAAAAACCAAATGGTTCGTTTTCTAAAGTAGAGAGTCATTAGTCGTTTTAATTTTCTTTTGTTTTTCTTGTTATTAAGAAGAAAATGTCGTTTCCTTTGTGTTTAAAATTTAGAGTCTGACAATATTTACACTCTTTACGTTCACACAAAAATGGCGGATGACTGGTGATAATTAATTAGTTGTACATTAGTGTAAAGACGGAACTCAAGGTGACCGGTCGGACCAACTGCCCTCAAAATGCAGACATTACAAAGAAGAGAAATCAACTGCTTGCAGTGTTGTGGGGGAGTAACAAATCAACGTCTAATTTTTACTGAGTCGAAATAGGATTCTATTAAATTTACACACCCCCACTGTGATTGTTCAAGTTGTTGTTTTGCGTGATAATCAACAGCAATAAAACAGAATGAAGAGTGCTACGGCGGAAAAGAATCAGCAAGACTTTGAAAGGCCTTCGTGTCTGTTTTAGATAGTGAAAGTCAACCCTTTATAAGTGGTTTTCCTGAATTGAAAAGAGGTATTTGTTTTTCCTCGAACACCCTGTGTGACGTCATTCCCCGGAGTCCAATTATCACTTGTAACCGCCCAGTTTAACTTAAAGACTGATTTAACGGTCAACCTTCACTTAGTCTCAACTCCTACTACCGAACAGGCGAACAGAGATACTGAAAGGTTTTTTGGTGGAAAGGTAAGTTTGTAATCATTAATAAGGAGTATTGATATAACATTTTTCTTATCCATTATTCTAAGAAAATCAGAATGAGTAAGGTTAATTGTATGAAAAATCAATGCACTTTTTAAGTATTTAAGAACGCTTTAGTTTTTGAAAAGTCTAACGGCCGTTGAACACTCTAATTTTTATCTTAGGCTAAGCGTTAACGATGGTAGGGCAACGTTTTCATATATTTTGGAACTAAATATCTCATATCTAACATTAGATTTTGCGCAACTTTGAAAAAGTTGTCTGCGACTGGGACTAAACACTGAAAAACATTCGAGGACTCGTTATATCAAAGTTATTTTTCAGTCATCTTTAGTAATAAGGCCGACAAGTTGTGTTCGTTAGGTCGAGGCTAGTTATATCAAGGCTCGCTAAATAGAGGTTTCACTGCAGTTACGTTTTGGAAAGATTTGATACTTTTACTCACAGTTACCAACAAGTTTCTGCCTTCTTTTTCGTTGAGAGAAGAATAATTTGAAGTTAAGCTTCATTAAGCTTTTTGTCAGGCTCGCTATACCTGCATTTTGAAACACTTTTCTTGTTCGGGCAACAAAGGGAAGAGCAACTGTCGTTGATCATAAATTTAATGTAAACAAAACCTCTAAATTAATCATATTCTTTATTTACTTTTCATGAAGACAAAAACAAACTTGCGTCGCAAGAGAGTAGATAGGCAAACATCATTTGCAAATTTCCGTTAAAATGCCGCGCTAAACATAATTCCGTTGAAATCATGAACGAGTATTTGAGTAGTTTCAGCTATTTTTTACTCGGACACGTTAATTTGGATTCAAAACTTGAAACGGTTTTATAGTTTTAGATGGATTTTAACGTTGTGATTTCAAAGCGTTGAATTTTTTTATCAACCGTTGTAAAGCATTAACTCAGAAAAGAAACTAGATAAATTTCTCTTACTAAGTTAGTTTTGCAAGTCACGCTAAATAATATGGCATTTGACGTTTTTTGTGAAAATAAATTTTAGAACTTTTTAGAACTATACTTGCCTAAGAAACGTTGAATCTTCAAGAAAAAAATACCGACGTTTAAAATAGATTATCATCACGGTGAAACAAAACGGTTCTTACGTGTTGCTGACAACAAATCAATTTCTTATGACGGCTTCGTTGCATGTTGACTACAAACCATTTTCAAAAAGACCCAATAAAATGCCTTCAGCATTAAAGCACTAAAAATAATGGTAATTTAAAATGTCAACAATGAAAAGCAACCGTTATCGTGCCGAAAACTTTGATTTTAATTTATAGCGAATCCAAACTGCCACCTGTCTTTAAAGATTCAAAAGTGACTACCGGCCGAAGTCACGCTAATCGCTAACTAAATCAAATTTTGGAGGGAAGGGGAGGAGGGGGGGTTGGTTTTTTAATGTATATGATTATAACCGATCTTGTTATTATTTATTGGATGTTTTGTGCAAGATTAGCCTGAAAATAATCTTAAGGTGCTCTTAAAATTGCTTCAAAAAATTAAATAATGAAAAGACTACAAACACTCAAACATTTTTATTATTATGTTGATGAAACTATTTTAAACATCATAGCGAATTAATACCTCATTAGGGGAGGGTTAAGAGTTATAGTGATACACAGCAGTTTTCAGGCTCAAGGTGATCTTATGTCTACGCCGGTACTCTTTGAACCAAATTTCAGCCCGAGTGCATGTTCTTACAACTAACTTGTTCTTTTATGAGGCTATTTCGTCAATTCGACTGAATCTCTTTTTTTTAGATACACCAATAACAAATCTCAACAATTTTTTGCTTGGATAGGTATTTCCTTTTTTCTCATTAACTGAAACTTACCATTGGTCGTGATGCTCAGACGAAGGGCTAACGCTCAAAACACCAGCTTTTCCTATCATCTCACGGCGATAATAATTCATTTATCACATAATACTACAAGTTTACCATTGGTCCGCTGAGATTAATAATCGTGATTCAGTATTCAGATCATTAGTGTGTACCACAAACACTTATAAACCTATGGAACCCATAAACAGTGCCTAATGCTCGGGTAACACTATACCCGAGGGCTAATCCGAACGCATATGCTATATATAAACATAACACAACAAATCTATATTTTTTCATGTTGCCCGGTGTACCTTCAGTTCAGTTTAATTCATGCATAATCATCAGTTGTCGCGTGTAATTTCACTGCGTCACTTTGTTTGTTTGGCATACAATTTATACAAGATAAAAAATGAAATGTTGGTACAAGTTTATATGTAAACATACTAACGATAAAGCAGTCTTAATAGAAATCACTAGCTCATAATATCAAGACTGCCTTCAGAAATCAAGAAAGAAAGGGAGAAATTAAGAAATATCAGTAAATGGAAGTGAGCCGATATCTAAAAATCGCAATGCCATAAGTTACAAGAAGAAGGCAACTTTTTGAAAGAAACATGATGTTTGAACGTCAAAAAGCTAAAAGTATACATGTTATAATTAATCGACGACGCATTGAAGTATACGACAAACAATGAATTATGACCGACTCTGAACAAAATGCATGGTTATTTGGTTTAAGAAAACGTGATTTAAAACTATAAACAAAAAAATTTCTTGTGTAACGAATTTTTGTTTTTTACTTTTACGTTTCTTAGAATATTTTATCATCGGCCTAATTTTTCAACGATCAACGTTTGCGGGTAAATTGGTTTAAGTATCAAGTTTTTGTTTAGTATGTGTTTAAAACATCAAAAACATCACCACTGTCAAAGACGTTGGTCATATTATGAGCTATGTGTTTTGAGTGACTCACTAAAGGTAACATTGCATGGAAAAGCTGGCACATTTAGATTTCTACGATATCAAAGTAAGACAAAAGACTCTCGTTCTTAAAAGACGATTTTTTAAAGAGACCGTGGAACAGCTTCTGTTTTTGTTACAAAATAAAAAAGCGATCAGAAAATTGGCAAATATAGGAAGACCAATCAGTTTTGCAAAAGTTGTGTTGCGAAACGTATACCAGCCTGAACTCTAAACAAGACATACGTTTTCAAAAGCTTTTTTTTTTAATGAAACGTATACCAGCTTGACTCTAAACAAGACATAAGTTTTCAAAAGCTTTTTTTTTAATGAAAAACGCCAATAAACAGAAATACAGTTGAACCTAAGACGGACAAAAGGAGAAAACAGAGAAAAAGCGAAAGCGATAATTGAGGAAATGGAAATTATGTCACTCGTATCCCGGACGTAATTTCGTAAGAAATGTGCGAGTGCCGTATTTTACAGTAAAACACTCACAGATATATAATAAAAGAGAATAATGCATGAGCGGTTTAATAACAACATTTTGTTTGCTTAGGTTGATTTAATTTTGTAGATTTTAAGGTTGAGAGTTTTAGTCGAACACAAATGCAATACAATTATATCTTTTGAAGGGATACTCCATGCTCCGCGGCCGTATGTTGTTTTACAGTAAATCCCCACAGCCCGATAGAGATTTTAACAGTAACGTTAGGGACGCAAGCTTAAAAATGAAAAACTGAATCTAGCTGGATGTTTAGATAACATTGATTTTATTTAGTCAAATAAACCGATTTTTAGAGTTCGCTACTTTCAGTGACCGCAAAACTAATGGTTAAATCGATAAAACTTATTCATGAAAACAATCTCACTCATAAACTCGTACAAAAATATATGAAGCATGAGTTAGAAGAAAAAATTTGCTAAACTAACTTCTCCCTTAAGCTAGAGACAAACTATTTCAATACAGAATAAAACAAGTAAAAATATCGGACCACTGAAGAAATATATGCACATACAGTACCAAACACCTGTATAAAGATACAGCTTTAACAACTAATCTCTGGCAACAGACACCAAAACAAATAAAAAAAAGACTTTAGCACATCCCTTTTTCCAAAACAAATCAAGAAACACATTTTATTGAAACATGAAATGTCCAAATCCAGTCGCATTCGTTTAGTATCTTACTCTTGCTTGTATTTGTTTTTGTTTGTGTTGTTTTCGGGGTTTTATTTTTCATGGCTACCTAAAAAACTGCCACTTATAAAGGTTAGTGTCTAACTACAAAACTGACAGTTTATTTAGACACTAAACATTTCCTTCATCGTCTTCTATGGTTAGTTCTTTTTCCTGCACGTTTCACTTACTTTCTACCAATATTTTGACCTAAATATATTTATTTCGTTTCTCACTGACCTGTCAAATATGGAAATGTGAAACAAATGAAGTTGAAATTGAATTTGAAGCTGAATGTTGCTTAAAAAGCACCATCGATATAACTCACATTCAAGATCAGCCTGAAAAAAAAAACTGTTCTTATATAAAAAAAAAGCCGGAGAGTTGTAAAATTGTGGATTGTCAGTGAATTGTCAGGCTGATTTTGCCGAAAAAATCCGAGATCACCCTGAGCCCCCAAAAACCTGCGGCTGTTTACTGAATGTAAATTATAATTCGTATACGCCTACCTAGTTCATTCACTTTATGCGTGGCGTCAGTGCTATAGTCAGCTTGGTTGACGCCGCCAATTGCAGAGTGAGATAAAATACGGTGTCTCATACTGATACAATGACATAACTACAATTCAGCACTAAGTGACTGGTTCAAACGTTCGAATATTGTCTTAAGCCCTGATCAGTTTTGCCTGTTTTTCTTCCACTTATGGTCAATTAGTGCGGCAATTTTTGTTTAATTCAACCAACATATTAAAAATTCGTTTCAAGATACCGGTGTTAAAATTACTCATAAATCTAGGTGCTAAATTAGAAAGTTTCGCAACGCAAAACTCCATATGTAGCTTAAAAATTCCCAAAACTTTGATTTTCTTAAAGTTTTAATAAATTCCTAACTCAGCACCAATCGAATTTTTAAGGTTGAGACAACAAACTGCAGCTCTTTAAAGTTAAATTTTAAAAAGTTTGAATCACTCAATACCAAAGAACACTATGCTTTTAAGAAATCGGGATTATGGAGCAGTTCTTAAAACTCATCAATCGGCAAAAAAAGGAAATTTTACTAAACAATGGGAAAAAAATGCCGCCTTGTTGGAGAATATTTGCTTCTTTACTAGTAATTACAAGGCAGGCATTAACTGCTTCTGTCAAAGAGAGAAACAAATGTGTATAGACAGAAGATTACAATACGAGGTTTACCGAGCCAAATTTTATACTGTACAAGGTTGGAGTTTTGATAACTGGCACATGAGTTAAAACTACTGAATCACAATAAGAACAATAACGTGCACGATTGTTTGTATTCAAATAGAGAAACTTTTACGAAGAACTTCGAGTTCTTTGTAAAAGACGTGTTTCTCTCAGCTTGAAGTTTAATATCATTCTTTAGTCAGAGCAGTTAAGCGGCATCTTAAATAACAAAATGCAATCAGTAACTCGATATTTTATCTACAATATCTGATAAGAATATCTGAAGCACTTTCTCTATCCAAAAAAGTTGGTTTATTCAGCTGAAGAGCCTTTCCTTTTTTGGCATTTTTCACTGGAAAACATTGGAAAACGAGAAAGGTGTGTTGGCGTTTCAATGTGTCTGTTTAGGGTTGCTATCAACTTTTTTAACTGTAATATTCTTTTAAAAGCTTCAAAATCGGTAAAGTGAGCTGCCAATTTTAATACCGTCTAGCGCTTGGTGTACACTTGTTCCGTCGCCCGCTGCTCGATCCATATAACAGATACATGTCAGTTTAATAAAAGAGACCCAGAGAACCTTATCACACAAGATTTAAACTCGTTTGTTACACTAATTTCAATGTATAAGACTAAAGTTCTAAGTCTGAAACACTGTTCACAAAATTAAACAAACTCGACTTTTTTAATTTGTCGAACTGAATATCAAGACAATATTACCTCGTGCGTATGAAATATTATAATGATATACTCGTGCAAATGTTTCGGAACTGCGGAGCTTTTTGAGTCTTATTTCAAAACAATGTTGAAGAGCTTGTTAATACTTCCCATAGTAAAAGGGGAAAAAATGACAAGAGTCAAATGAATAGCATAGGATATGACAAAAACTGACTGAATACGGTTCTTTATCAACCATGTTTTAAGCCATAATTGCATGTGTGCGGCGAAAATGCATATATTATCAGTTTATCTCGCTAAATCGTTTAGGAACGGAACTGGAGGAAGCGGGACTTTGCTGCTTTTGTTAAGGTCTAGCTTATCATGTTAAAGATATTTTTTGAAGTGTCTGCTTCTGTTCTTTAATTCCTGATTAGATATCATCCGTACAGCAAATACAATGGCAATAAAATGTGTTAAGTTCGTTCATCAGTTCCAAACACCCTCGATTCCTAAAAAAATTATTTTCAACAAACCGTAAGTTAATCGATTCCAGAACAGTAAGTTTAATGGTTTGTAACACTTTGGATTAAACATAATTGATTTGCGCTTCTCTTTGAACTGACTATTATACCTATCTAAATTACATATGAGAGCAAAATTAAAACATTTCCCGGTATGCGAGCATCTGTTCGCAGAACAAAACTTCGCCAGTACAAAAACAACAAATGAATTATTTCAAAATAGAAATTGAAAATGTTTAATTTCCTTCAAGGTTAGTTTGTTTCTTTGTATGCTATAATTACTTCAAGGTCACTGAAACTATAAAACCAAATTTTTAATAGCAAAATCTACCATGTATTGACACACGATCTGTTCAGGTAAGTGTGGCTATTTCTTTTATATTGAACATACAGATCAGTTTAGTTTAGGCTGAAGCCCTTTGGAAGTGTCAACTTTCACGTCGATGAACGATTTTAAACCAATATAAAGTCAGTGAAGATGTATATTAAGTAGTATTTTAAGCGATAAGAATCTTTGTGAGTGCCTAACCAACTTTATTTAACGCTTATTATTTTAAGTTGTTTAGATTTAGTCCTCATTCATTTCGGGAAACTGAAATAACTTAAGGCGCGGATACACCTAAAGCGTGCTTTGTGGCCACATTTCCTCATGTTTCTTACGATATCGATATCTCCGTCCATAATTTGAATCTACAGAATCGTATAAGAAGAATTAGCTTGAATATTTTAAGATTTTTCGGATGAATTTTGACTTTTATTTTTTTCTTGAAGATTGGTATTTTTAAAGAGAATTTGGAGTTTGATGATTTTTGGGAAGTTAAAAATTAATTTTGAAGTTAATATTTGATGTAAAAATTCCAAACCGTTCTCAAACCAAAGCTGTACTAGTCCCTTGCCTGGAGGAACAGTTTGTTGATTTTACTTAATCATTCTTGATATTCAAATATATTTTTCAACTTCCTCACTATCCAACAAAAGTTTAGGTGTACTCCCACCTTAAAACTCTAAGACAAAGTTCAAACTGCTATATGCCTCCGTGCCCGTGGTAATTGATACCTACAGGCTATAGAAATAATGACTGACGTGTGTTCATTGCCAAGCATAGCCAAGTGATCAAAACCAATTTTCTTTGAAAATTAGTCTTTCCAAATGGTTAAAAAAAATGGTGGTGATGTTACAGTTGGACTCGTAGTAAAGACAAGTATTTTCACAAAGTAACTTCAAAATGTGATTTTTCGTTTTAAAAAATTTAGGAAAATTTCGATATTAAGGATAAAGTTTATGCCGCGCTTTCCCAGGTATATAGTAAAAACACTAGCGTCAGATCAATTTTCATTATATGTTTTAATCATTACTTGTACATAACAAAAAAAAACCTTAATGAGTTCAAACTTTCAAGTAAAGACATCCGGGTATCAACTTAAGTATCTGCTGCGCACGCCAGAGTGGCGGGAAAACAGCCGTTCTTGTTGACGTTCATGCAAGAAATTTATGGTTGACTAAATTTTCGGCTTCTCCCTATTCAACTACATTATGAAATCCTGATATCTTTTAGTAGAATATCTAGTAATCTTGAAATTTCAAACTGATACCTGAACGAGAGTGTTAACCCAAAACTCTGCATTGAAGAGTCTCTTAGTTTAAGAAAAGAAAATGATACTTGAACTTTTCAAGGCTTTTGAAACAACCAACCGGACAACTGCATGTTCTTTTTCGGGTTTAAGAATAGATGAGGTTGATCAGTTTTTTCCTTTCCCTTTGCAATGCTGTGAATTATTCAGGTCTAAAACTGAAGCCAACCCTGTTGTTTTCTCAATAATGGTTAGTTTCCTTAATGGGGTTCTTTGTTGAACACAGACTCGTGACGCAAATTCGAAAAACCATTTCCTCAAAGAAACCTTCTGTAAATGATCAGAATATAAGCCACATTATTTTCTTTAATTTGAATCTAATGAAGTTCCGAAACAACTTACCTTGAAATTCGGCTTGTTTCCAAAAAAATGACTGCTGCACAATGCTAGAAATTTCTAAAAACTGCTTGTGATGAGACGATTAATTTCCAGTACATAGTCTTTGGCATGGAAGAAGAGTTAAAGAATCTTTGATTAGAAGGTCTTTTTATGACTAAAAGAGTGCGCGAGACTAGCCGCCCATGTTATGTCTTCACTCTCCATTTTAGAGGCGATTTATACTAACAGTTGATTAGGAAAACGTGTTACATCAACACTTTTGAAAGGTTTGCCTTACAAATATTTAATGAAGAAATGTGCCTAAAGGACACCTCTTTGTCTATTTCAGGAGTTACGGAAAACGATAAGGCAATAATATCGAATTTACTTCTCTGGATTTTATAACCTCGAGTCAAACTCTGAAAGTAAAAAAAAATAACAGGACGCAACAAGCATAAAACAAGTCCTAATTGAGTAGCTTGTTTCCGTTTTCAAAGAAACATTAGAAAAGGCGGTTTTAAGTTTCTGAGAATCTTTTGAGTATTCACACCTTTCCGCGCTTTTGTAACACTTTGTCAAATCCATTTCTAAGGTACGTGCATTGGTTGTCAAACGAAACTCGTATTCTTTTTTTAAATTAATTGTTCATTTTAAAGATGTATAATGATGAATTGTACAAAGTTAATGTCTAAACGAAAGAAAAAGTCATTATGCACGACCATAAATTGAGGAATGCCTAGTAGTATAGCTAGTCAGAAACAGGCAGCGAACGAAGACACGCATTGTTAGTTCGAAGAACACGGTAACTTTCATGTATCTGGCGTGCAGTAGATAATGTTCTTTGCTCAATGTAAAAGAAAAGGTTATCAGAACTAAAATATCAAACGTAAACTCTTCTTACGAGAGTTAACAGTTTGCTTTGAAAACAATTTAACGGTTGGACGAATATATAAAACCAGAATGTTTGTCTCTCTCATACAGTCTCCAAAGACATGGCTTCGTCAAGGTGGCTCTTTTTTGCAATCATCTTGAACTTATTTGTTTTTGAAAGCTTTGCGTTCAAGCTGGAAAGCTTAAATACTGAGGAAGACGGTAAGTTTTTGCTTATTTGTTCTTGGTGCATTTTTTCTTGGAATAATATTATCCTGTTGAGACTCTACCCATAAGGTTTTAAACTTACCATCTATATGTACGTCGGTACAAAAAGTCGATTCTAAAGTTTTAACTTAAACGTCTTTTTAAAGGCATGAAAACGTATAGAACATAACCAAATCCAAGCTAAAATAAATCTTAGCATAAATGAATCTGGTAATAAAACAAGGTTCTAATCAATGGTTTTGTACTTGTTACTTGTTAGTTTTGTACTAGGAGTTGGTAAACATAGTTTGAGCACACAAAGCCTTTTAAGAGCTTTGAAGCTAGAACACTGGGCTGTGCTGTTCAAAAGCTGGTTGGTTTAGCCAAATTCAAGTAGTTATTTCTTCTCAGATAAGGAAAAGTTTACGGTTCTTATGAAACATTGCTAATATTTTCCACAAAAACTCGTCCATTTAAAAACTACAGCCTAATCCAGTATCTCTAAGATCTGTTTTAAACGCCGGATTTCAAATGTGTGAACAATACAATTTGTTTATCAGTGTTAATTTGGCTGAAATTTGACGTTTAAAACAGGCCTAACTTTGGAAACAAGAAGATATGGGTTCGTTCTAAATGGCTTTTATAGGGTCTTAAATTTAAGGGAAAGAAAACAAGATTTACATTTCCACTCAAACTAGATTTCAAATGTTACTTAATCTTTCTTACGCCGATCTTATACTTGCGTACAGCACTCTATTATTTCTAGAAGAGCTTCGAGTGATGTTGTGGTTTATTTGAATTTGTCTAATGTGTCTTATGTTAAGAAACATGCCGAAACATGCTACTTAGAAATACGCTGTAACATGTAAAATTATGCCTTAGTACTGCTTGCACATAATTTTTTTACAACTTTACGAAGAAGCTTTGAAACGTATGTACCTAAAAGCTAAAAAATACCTGTTAGTCGCTTTTTACGGACAAGGTATTTTTTAAATATGCCTTTTCCCTTTTGTTGCAGTCAATAAAAGCCCTCTAAGGATGCCGAGGCCTGGAAAGAAGAGGTACATGTTATTTGTGAACAGTCATAGCCCTAATTCCAAGCTACGCATGCGCATAGCCGCATGCCAAAAATAGACATACTTAGCTAGTCGTTACCCTTACGGCGGGAGTAAACCCAAACTTTTGTTGGATAGTTAGGGAGTTGAAAAAGTTATTTGAAAACGAAGAATATTGAGTAAAATCAGCAAACTGTTCCTCCTGGCAAGGGACTAGTACAGCTTTGGTTTGAGGACGGTTTGGCTGATTTACATCTAATAATTTTATTATAAATTAAAGATTTTTTTTAGATTACAAAAATTGAGAGATAATTTGACAGATATTCCCTTAATGGTTAAGTATAAGACTGTACATGGTATAATGCGAAATAACTTAAATGAAAAAGTTATACGCATAACAAAGGATGTAAAACTTAAAAAGACATATATTTATTTACCGATTAACTGGGAAAGGGTATGACCGTGCTTAGCTTACACCTACCAGTCTGTTGACTTTTGATCGATAGTAGCAGCTGTAGATTTGTCAAATTGGGCTAAAAGTTAAAAGTGTGGCTTAAATTGTTACAACTTATGAAATGAAGGGCGGGGCAGAGCTCCTAAGGACCTGCAAATTCAGCGTCTGGCTAAATTGATCCAGCGTGAGACCGTTTTCATGTTAACGTGTTAGATATGTTTCCTTTTCAGGGATTTCGAAGACGCTTATGAAAGTACAAGGGAAGGTAGGATTATCAGTCTGTTGGCTAACTAAAAAAGAGAGAAAGGTTTTAGTTTCTAACAAAGACAACATTTAAAAACTGTTCATAAATTTGTCCTCAGCAACTTTCAAAAACCAGGTCTTTTACAAAGCACGAAATAATGATTAAAGGACTCAAGTGAACGTAATGTGGGCTTCTTAGCTTTACAGGGTCTACAGGTTGTAAGGGAGTGGTCACAGAGGGCAGGAGGATACTATAAAATATGGGCTTTATAGGGGGGAGCTAAAAAATTTTCCTATAAAATTAGGGTAGAGGTCATGACAATTTGTTAAAGGCTACACAAAGGAAGTAAAATTCCAAAGTTTTAAAAGTTATTTCTGCTTATAGAAACATCGTCTTTAACCAATTACAGTCTACAGTAAATACAACAGCTTTCTTCAGTAAAGACCTAGAAATTCGTTAATCCAAATTTTAAAAAAACATCTGATAAAACGATCAGGCACAGGCAGGCTTTAAAAGCATTCGTCTAAAACTGAAATACGAGTAAGAACTGTGAAAACTTTGGTGATTTGTAATATGTAAATGAATAGAAAAATAAACAAATTAGTTTTAACAAGACAAGAAATCTTACTTGCAACATAAAAGTTGGACAAAAAAGACATCGAGTAAATTGTTGTTCTATGATGTTTTTTTTACAGTTAGTAGACTTCGGCTATAGAAATGCAAGTTTGCGAAATATATTTGTGAATGGTTGAATAAAACACAGCCTTTTAGTAGTAGTTCATAAGAGAATATCTTCGTACCAGGTTGTAAGTTGTTGGTCATTACAAATGGGTATTTTTCCCTTCTGTTGCAGTTGTCAAGGCCCCTCCACTACCGAGGCCTGGAAAAAAGAGGTAAAATTCTATTTGAACACCCATAACCCTTCTCAATAAACATATAAAGGCCGCCACAGATTACACTTTTTTTTGAAGGGCCTTAATTTTTTTGCCTATAAATTTGTGTAAATCGTAGCCGACTACCCATTTAGCAAGGTTTTTCGGGCCCAGTGTTCAAGCCACATTGCACTCACTGTTTTTACGATTGGCTGATGCGCAAAGTAGTTCAGACAAATTACCCGTCACTGCCACAGACTAACCAACAATGTCTGGTCAGCCTGGTAGAAGTTACGTGAGATTTTTGTCTGTACATGGCCTGGTTTTCATGGCAAACAAAAAAAACCGCGGCCCTTCAGATAAAAAGGCGTGTAGTGTGTGACGGCATTAGCGTTACACCAAAAACTCACTAGTCGTTACCCTTAAAGTGCCTATGATGGGAAAAAAGAGTTTGCCATCGGGTGACAACATGAGGAAAAGTTTTTCGATAGGAGGTCAAAGATCGAAAACTATGATTTGCGTTAAAGTGCATGAAATGAAATATTTTGTTACTTCAGCAGATAGATCTTGCTAAATGAGGAATAGCGGTGAAAAAAATTGTCAAAGCATTTTAGGGTTCTCGAGATATTAACGTTTCATGTTTTCAACTGACGACGTCACGAGTGGTTTCAACAAATTTGCATTTTTTTTAAATCTGCTGCCAATCTATAACCTTTGGATGAGTTTGAACCAAACCTGAACTGATTATCTATCTACTTCGAATACATCATCAGTCGTTTGACTTAAATTCATCCAGAGATTATGGATTGGCAGCAGATTTAAATAAAGACGAATTTGCCGGAACCGCTAGTGACGTCATTAGTTGTTATTTGGTATAGTATAAGGTATGTATGTTGTGGTATGATATGATTCGTCACAAAACGACATGATTATAAATTACAAAAAAAATAGAAAGATGATCTTACACATGCTCCCCTTAATGGTTTAGTGTAGGACTATAGTTGTTATAATGCAAGTGACATGAAAAGAAAAAAGGTAGTATGCAAAAAAAAAACGCTACAAAATCTATTAAGACTTCAACAAACGTATTTTTTACTTTAGGGGTTTCGAAGGCGCTTATGAAAGTGTAAGGGAAGGTAAGATTATCAGTCTGTCATCAGCTAACTAGAAGAGAGATAGTTTTCTTTGTAACATAATGCTATCCACAATAAAACTTCACGATTCTGATTGGTTAATTGTAAGCAGTGCAGTTTTTCGTAGACACAGTGAAAAAAGAGACAATACATTCCAATTTTCTCTACGACTAGGACTATCGACTTCGACCACGACCACGGCTACAATAACGATTACGACTTCGACTTGGAGTACGATTACGAGTACAAATACAACGACTGCAACGACTACTACGACTACACTATTACGAATACGACGACTACTATCATTAGTATGACTGCGACGGCTAAGACTACGACTACCGTGAATACGATTACAATAACGATTACAACTTCGACTACACTTGCGATGTCGTCTATGGTTTTGACTTCAACCTCGACTACGATTACTCATTTATACTTCAATGCTGTTGTCTATTATACTGATTACAAACGCTTTCTTTCTATATTTGGCCTTCAGTTTTGTTGTCCATATTATTAAAAAGTAATCACACGACTTTTCTCTTTCAATTTTGAAATAATTTGCACTCGTGCGTTTTTGAAAAAGTTCAAAGTTCATTTACACCTATGAAGAATGCAAGAAGATAAAATTCGTATCTCCAAGCTACAATATAACTTTATACTTATCATATGAACTGCAGTGGGAAACTGAGTGAGTAAAAACGAAAATTTCAGATCTTCAATGAAAATTTGTTTCAATGTTATTGAAAAAATGGTTGCACACTTTGCTTTTTCAGTTAAGAAATAAAAAGAAACAAAAATAACTAAGCAGTCTATTTTTCTTTACTTCAGTTGCATATTTAATGAGCGTGAAAAAATACTCAAAGCTCATTGGCTGAGTTCTTACCGGCCCCATGAACTTCATTTTATGTCATTTTTATGAAATATTTTTGTGCAAAGTTTGAACTTAAAATGCATTTTTCCCTTTTTTTTTCATTCTGTTGCAGTTGATCAGTTCGTTCCAATACCGAGGCCTGGAAAGAAAAGGTAAAAATCACGTGAAACGCATAATTTTATGTCATTAATAGGTTATGCTGTCGTCACTAAAGTGCCTTTTAGATTTCTGCACCGCATCATAAAACAGTACAACAAATCAGGTATAGCTATAAAAGTTTAGCAACGCACAAATATGTCATTAGATGACAAACCACACAAAAGGTAGAGCGTCATCAACTTAGACCAAGTTTCTGAAGCTAACATTTCGAAACACAAGCTCATCTCCACAAACATGAAAAGTATTTGAAGACTTGATATTATTGTTGTTGTTGTTGTTGTTGTTATTATTATTTATTATTATTATTATTATTATTATTATTATTATTATTATTATTATTGTTACTACTATTTTTATTATTGTTATTAGATGATAAAATGTGATATGTTGTGGTATATGGTATAATAGAAAAACGTAGGTCACGGTATTATCTGGTACAAAACGGTGTGTGCTTGATAATGTATAATACGGCATTAAACCGACAAGACTGAAAGCAGCAAAAAAGAGAGATACTTGATGGAAGTTTCCTTAATGATTTGTTTAGGTTGTAATTGCTAACTTTACCATGAAAAGAAAAACATTATGTGCCTAACAAAGTTCCACAAACAAATATTTTTAGGGCTTTCGAAGACACTTATGAAAGTATAAGAGAAGGTGGGTTAATCAGCCTGTCGCTAATAAAGTGAAAGTAATTTCTAACAAAAACAGTTTAATAAACATGCTTAAGGTTTTTTTTTTTTTGCCTTTTTTCCCTTCATTCTTTTAATCAACTAAAAGGTAAAGTATAAGGCTATTTCTACTTAAAAAGGTTATCTCAAAAGAATTACAATCTACATCTAATTCGAGTTTAACGTACAATGAATAGGAACGAAATCTAACATTTCAAAAAAGGCAATCGAAATAACACAAGAAGGCCTAGCATTCACTTAAAATAAGAACGACACAAAACCATTTGCCATTGAAAACTCAAAATTTGTAAAGAAATCGAACTTATTAACAAGTTTTCCGTTGCAAGGTAAATTGACTTGTTTTATGAAATGTTGCTCAAAAATTACTTTAAAATGTGATTTGCTTTGGTGTAAACAGTTAGATATAAGCTAGAAATGAATGTTTAAGATGTAAATAAGTTGCGAATAGTTGAGCGACGACAGACTTTGAAATATCTTCGCTCAAAGCTATAAGCTGTCGGTCATTGTAAATGTACAATTATCCTTTTAATTGCAGTTGACAAGACCCCTCCACTACCGAGGCCTGGAAAAAAGAGGTAAAAATTATATGTGAGCAATAAAGGACACAGCGCCCGCTCACTAACGTTATGTTTGTACAAGTACAAATACAGACATCCCAAATTTTTTTTCTCTTTTTATCTTGAAGGGAATAGCTGAATACATTATTTCGTGAACTTCTCTTCCGAGACTGTCGCGAAACGAGTCGCCACTAGTTGACAGTTTTCTCAAAATAGTAAAAAGCCTTGGATATTTACTGTTTCAGGAACCAATCAGAGTGCGCGAAAAAAGCTATTCACTGATTTGGTGATAAATCAAAACGACTATCAATTAAGAAAAAGAAAGATGGCTTAAAGGTTGTTTAATTTCCTTAACTGTTACTCTGGGCCACGTTTTAGTTGTTATAATTGCAACTGCCATAAAAAGAAAATTGTATCCTACAAACTGTTTAACTTCCACGATCATGTGTTTCCGCTTCAGGGATTTCGAAGACACTTATGAAAGTATAAGGGAAGGTAAGTTTATCAGTTTGTCGTCTAATTTAAAAAGAGGAAAAGTTCTTTCTAGCAAAAACAATACAACAACATTGTTCTGAGGTTTTGTTATTGTAACTAAATTCAATGAAAATTTTTGGTAATCCCAAGGTAATATCTTAAGTAGAAAAAATAAGGACTCAATTGGGCGTGTTCTAGATGTATTAGCGGCAGATATGTAAAGCTATTTCTGCTTAAAAACGTAATGCTAAAATAATCTTCAGTCTACTGACATGAATACTGAAGTTTATTTGTTGAAAGTTTCCAAAATTTGTTAATCAAAATATGAAAAACAGATAAATCTAAGATTTTAAAGAAAACGATAGATATAGCGATTATAACATAAAAAGACGCGGCATTCTTTTAAAAGTTCAAAATCGAGTAAGAACCACACAAACACCTTTACTTGTTACTCAGGGACCGCGGAGCTATAGGTCTGGACGAGCTTTAGCCCCACTCAGTAAAAAGTATTGTCGATGAAAACAAATATTTACGATGCTTTTAAAAAAATTTAGTTGGACTGATGAGAAATGAATACATTTCCGACGACCTCAGAAATTCGAAATTTCACATTTTACGGGAGAGTTTGTTCCCGGTTCCCCAGAAAACTCGCGCTTTCGGCGCTCGTAGTGGTGTCATATCTGCGATTTAAGCCCCGTTATTCAAATATATGCTGCGCCGTTCCTGTTACTACCTAGAAAAATGGTAAATAATCAAATAATGGAGAAACTGAATGAGTTGATCTTTAATAACAAGACAATCTGATTTGTACTTTCTACACAAATATTATTCCTGCTTATTCTTTCCTGTAGCTGCTGATCATGGGAAACAAAATAACTTGTTGCCAAGACCAGGAAAGAAAAGGTGGGCTTAGATTTCTGATTGTTTGCAATCTTAAAAGGAAAAATAAATGTTTGCTAGCTTCATTTAAAGTGCCTATAACACTAACAATTATTTTTGTTACCACTAAAAGTGTTTGGAAACTAAGGACGTTTGATAAAAAAATGTTTGAAATCGGTCGTACTCTCGATTTTCTATACACATTTGAAGTTCAAATTTTGTTGGTTCACGACCGTGTTTTAAAGAGACTGGGTTATGACGTCATCCCGGACACCTCTGCATCAAAACACAGCAAGATGGACACTATTGAATCAGAGATTTTCGATTCAGAAGTACATTCCAATTCCTCATACAGCTCTCAGTTCTTTTGTACCTTTCTGTTTAGAAAGATCTCATTTGCTCAATATTATAAGTCGGGAATTACATCACAACCCAGTCCCCCGTTCACGCGGTCGTGAACCAAGATCTCTGAAAATTGTGCTAGTTTGAGCCACTGTATAAAAAAAACAATTTGACCAAATTTTAAAATTTTTTTGCAGAAGTTCTTTAAAATGTATGTGAAATGATTTGATCCCAAAAACGTTAGCGTTAGAGGCACTTTAATTTTGTTCTCGGTCCTGTAACATATTTTAGGCTCAGGAAACAGATCTTAGAGCTGGCTTATGCCACTTAGTGTGTTGATCAGTTGGAATGTAACCGTAAAGACCTTCATTCTCCCTAATGTTTTAGGCGAATTTCTCTCAATGCTATTAAAGAACTAACTCTTAATTGATTGTTTTTTTAAGAAAGAGGTTTCTTTGTTTTATTTCTTGTAGGCGTTTGGATTTAAAAATGTTTTTGTAAATATTAAGTCAACTGGAATTTCTCTATACACAAGGCTTTATTAACTTATAACTTTATTAATTTATAACTTTATTAAACTTACTGATATATTTGTTGTTCGGTTTCCTTTTCAGAGACTCCACAATGCCATAGAAATAATAATAATAATAATAATAACAATAATAATAATAACAATAATAATAATAATAGAAAATAATAATAATAATAATAATAATAATGATTGTAGTGATAGTGGTAGTAGCAGCAATAGAGAGAATAATATGGCAACTACAAGTATTTAAGTAAGAGTAATATTTACAGCAGTAATTAATAACAGTAAAAGTAGAAAGTAGCAGCAGTAGTGAGTTGGACATTTTTCCGCAGCAAGGTATCACTCTTGTATAACTGACGTACATGGTTCTTACTTTGTTTTTGCAGGTTCTTCTTTAAACATCTGCAGTAAAAGTCATGAATCAAGTAGATCGGCAGTCCACAACTTAACTAGCGTTACATTCGATCAACGAGCTAATGGAAATTAAACTGTCTTGAAAAGAACGTATAAGTAGAAAACATAAATATATCTATTTTCCTGTATTTTAGATATTAGCTGTGGCACTACCGAGCGAGTTATCGAATAGTAAAATACTGCAATTGCAAGGCAAGCTCAAAATTTAACGCGGTTTAGTCGCTAAGATCATCTTTAGATTGTCTAAGGATTGGTTCGTAACGGACAGCTTGAGTCTATTCTTTCTCGCTAAATCTAAGAGCTTTGCTTCACCGAGAAAAAATAACGTTGGCTTTTCAAAATTTATTTTGCGAAACTTGTTAAAATAGTATTTAAAAATGAAACTAAATAAAGTAAAACAAAACAAAACAAAAGTGTGAAATATTGTGGCATACTGGTTTATGAAATAGACTAAATTTTCTGATAGCAAATTTAATGAGAATACTCAAGCTAAAATCGCCCAAAAAAAGAAAAAATTAAGAGCAAGCTGAGGCTAAAATCAAAGTTTTTGGAGAACAACTAACTAGTGAAAAAAATTCCATTGTTCGTGTATGTACTAAGTGTGACATAAACCCGAAAAAACTCAGAGTTTGTGCTTGCTGTTTTGGTATCATCTATACTGAACATATACAGAGCTCTCAAACCTGGGTGAGAGAACAAGCTTATGTTGCCCGCACGCTGGTATATCCATATATGGGAGTGGATTTCCCGCCAAAGGTGCAAAACGCGCGCACCACGTCCTGCGTCATAAACTATAAGTAGCTTTTGATTGGCTAAAGTTTATCAATTGCTGAACAAAGGCCCAGCGTCATTTGTAGTCCGCTAAACTTGTATTAGTTGGAGGCCGGATTTCTCTTTAGTTAGCCACGCAAATTAATATTAATTGATTCTGTCTAAAAAAAACCCTAGTTAGTTGGCTGGAAAAGCAACCATCTTAAAATTGCGACGATTTTTGCTGCAAAATTTCTTAATTTTAAGTTGCCAGTGTTCATGCGCATAAGAAGAAAGATCTTCCAGAGTGTTACGCATGCGCGAGCCTTAGATAAGATCGGCTTAGAAAATACGAGGGTCTTTTTACAAAATAAGAGGGATTTTTTTGCACATTTGAAATAAAATAACGAAAAGAACTTGAGGTGTTGAAAGAGTAAGTTGAAAACGAAAACAATTCGGTAGGAACCTCAAAAAGTGTATTTTTAAAAAGACTTCCATGCACGTGGGCTTTGAGCGTTCGGCGAGAGTATTGCTAAAAATATATAAACAAAACTGTATAACAAGTATATCATAATAAAATACTGGTTAATTTCAAAATATTGCTTTAAACACCTATTAAAAATGAATTGAACGATCATTTCGAGTCAATAATTGTCAGTACGCGGTGTTTATACGAAAACTGATAAATTGCGATATAATCACGAAGTTAATTAAGCGCCCTTGAAAAACAGGTGACCGCCAAACGGAAATGACTTCTCACGAAAAGCTGAAATGATTTCATTTGTCGATTAACGCAACTGGTCTGTTTTTGTGGGCGAACCTTAAAGACCAATTAACGGTGTGTTCTGTCCTAATAAGGATCTCAAGAAAACTACATGGGTTTTTAGTCATAATCTTGTAAATTCCCAACAGCACCTAATTACACAATTTAATTTTGATTTTTAATAAGTGCTTCTAATAAACTTGTGTTTAATAATAGAAAGATCAATCTTTAAAAGTTTTCATGTTCGTCACAACGAGTGATTTATCCTTAGCTTTTTGACACAACACTGGTTGCAGAAAGACTGTTTTAACAGTAGGTTCGCAATGTTCTGGTTTTGAACTATGCTACTCTGTTATTTAGTATTCGCAGAAGAAAGTAAATTCAGAACACTATCAATTTACTTCATTCTGTCTAACGATTTTCCTTCCGGTTGACATTATAAATTTTTTATTACACGCTTTTTTTTAATAAGAATCAGCAAATTTGGCCGAGGCTTTTTTTAATATTTTGGCGATTTGAGCCTCTAACTGTTCTGAATTTGTTCTTACTATTTCTATGTGTGGTTTAGATTGAATAGAAATTATGTTAAGGTACTGCAATACATGTATTTGAAAACGGATTGCTTGCCTATTTCCCTATGAAGATACAGTATGCCGTATGCATGTTCACAACGATTGTAAGGAACAACCTTCATGGTAGTGTTTAATTTGAAGCAACGATAATAATTAAAAGAAATAAATGCAAATCATTTTTTTGCAAAGCTGAAATAAAAGTCCTAATCGAGCCCCGAGCCTCAACTTGTTTTTAAATTGTTCTTAAATTTTGGCAAATCTGATCCTCGTTGTTCTTACAAAATTGTTCTTATAAAAAAAATGCGTATCGTTTGTGTTGTGTTTGATTGGCAGGAAATTTCTCATCACGAGAACAGCATCAGTCTGAGACAACCAAAACAACCATAGATTTCTCTTTCTGACTTCTTCAAAAGAAATGTTGTGTTTTTGTTGTTTGGCATTTCAAAGAAGACTGGTAGACAACGAGAATAGAACAGCGAAATTGCGAGAATTTCCATAAGGCGCAGATTTTTCATATTCAATTTTTCTATTCTTTAAGAAATCTGAAAATCCGTGGGCAGCTGGAATCTTAAGCTCCTACACGAGCTCAAGTCTTAGTAAAAATATTTCCTCAGGAAATAATGGAATTGTGAACCTGCTACCAAATTAAATGTCTTAAGTTGCTTGTCCGCCTCAATTGGCTAATTTCTCTTCATAACTAGTCACCAATAAAACAAGCCGCGAGTTTTCCTTTCCTTTCCATTTAAAAAAACAAAGTGGTCGAAATGGGATGACTGAATTCTTTTCAAAGGTAAGGAGCAGTTTTTATCATTGATTGGCTTAAAATACACAGTTTTACTTTGCCGAAAACGATTTATTACAAAGCTAGTTTACCCGAAAAATTATACGTGCAAACAATGTGCCCAATTAATGAGAAATTCTCGGTGAACATAAAGGATAGGCTTTTGTACGAAGAAACTTTTGAACTTGATTAGTGCAAATATATTACTATTATTTGAATTAAAAACGAAACAGAATGATTCAGCTATCAGCTGCCTGCGGCAAACTGAATGACTTGTTTCACAACTCAAACTGAAACAGTCGTGAGAATAAGCATAAGTTACAAGGGGATGTGTCATACTGGCGTGAAAGTGAACGGAACATTAGTCGCAAGATAAAATTGCCCCCAACTCCGCCAAAGTCTCGGAAGCTTCCCGCATTGGCGGTTGATAACAACATTTCCTTAAATTAGGTTCAATATGACGTCATGCTTGTCTGTCAGCTCGGCCAGGAAAGCCTGAGTATTAAAGTGCGAGTCTTTGTCTCTATGATCATAGAACTGCGTCAACTGAACCAAACGGCGAAAGTCAACTCTCTGCTGTGCTAAACTTTTAGGTAAGATAGAAAATAACACTGATCAGTGCTTTGGTCTACTTTAAAAATAGCATGAATCACATTCCGTGGTAAATACTTAAATGTTTTAAGAACTTTGTCGAGTAGCCGTGCTCAAACAAACTATTGGGAAAAGTTTCTTTAATGTTGAATGACAAAAAAACCCTAAAACCGAGTAGAACAAAAGTTAACGCTCAACAGGTGACCGAAAATATTCGTCTTGACCTTTCTATAATTCATATACTTGTTGAGATAAAAGTTACACATGAGAGGAAGGAAATAATTCAAAAAGTTTGTGTCAAAAGACTGTACGACCAAGAGCAGAACATTGAGTTGCGTTTTACTTTTTCAACCACATATTTTATAATTTGAATTGAAAGGCAACGGCAAAAGTGTTAGAAGCTAACATAGTCTCCTTGTGGTTCTATACTACAGCAAGTCAAACAGAGTTCTTTAAACACTCTAACAGCACTCTCTAATTTTCAGATTTTCAAAACCTGAATTAATAAGAGATAAAGATACATTTGATTGCATTTTTTTAGAATTGTTGAGTTTTATCAGGCTAAAAATAAGAAGAAATTCAAGTTTGATTCAATGTAATTTCAAGACTAATGTGAATCTAAAAAAGTTGTCTTATTTTACATTTGCTTTCACTGTGTACAAACGTTCAACTTCATTTGCAGTTTTTACAAAAAAAGTATACCCGCTTTTATTCAAAGTTGCCTTAAATATATAAACTGTTTTCGCTGGTTTATTGTTTACAACGTCATACAGTCAGAATATTGCTTTGTTTTTAACTATCACTTCACCAAAAGCTTCAAGTACCTAGTGATATTGCGACCCTATAAAGATCTTGCACAAACGGGCAAAGCTGTTTTCGGATGGCTCATAAAAAGACCTTCCATAACACGGACTCTTTCGTATCGAATGACAAGCAAAAATCATTCACGTAGCAGTTATAGGTAATACATGCATATTTCTTACCTTAATTCATATAAAATAATCAGTTAACTACAATTTTTGATTAACATTTCATTGTTAAGTGATTTTTCAAAGATGAGAAAACGTCTTACAAAGTCCTCTCTAACGTCAGAGTTTTAGCTGAAAAGGGCAGAAAAAAAAACGTTTTTGTCTCAAAAAATCTAAAATCATCAAATATGATGCTTACAACTTTATTTTTAAATGTGAGAGCTTGTAGTGTGTATGATTTCTTGTAACAGTGAAAAAATATCCTTAAAAGTCTTCTCTAATGTCATTGTTTTAACTAAAAAGAGCAGTAAAAAATTATTTTTAAATTTCAGAAAGCAACATGGCCCACGTGAGAGCTCTAAGCGTATGTTTTCTTGTAGTAGTTTTGATCATGGCTTCGTCTGCAAGACCTGGTTTGAGTAACACCTACGCCAGTGAGTATTATTTTTTATTGAGTGCATGTTTGTCTTTGTATTAAATAATTTATATTGATAAGGTCTATCTCTAGCCAATCAGCGGTCATTATGTACAGTGTTCAAAATATTTTAATTACATGCTTTGAGCCAGTGCATTTGTTTTTCCCATCAAAAAGAAAAAAGGACCCTTTAACATTGAGTTTAAGGTTTACTTCAATGAAGAATGAGATTGGTAGAAAAGGCAAAGGAAGGAATTTAGTAAACTGTTGCGTTGAGGCTATTCAGTGACTGAGCGCGTTATGTGAGGGGGTATACTCCATATTAGACCATTTTTATAAGCACGTAAGGCTGAAAATCATCCAAACTTAGGAACATACTAAGAGCACACACGATTTTAAGGTATGGCCTAGAGCTTTGTTTGTTACATTACGGTAAAAACCCATAAACTCATTCATTTGATTTCTTTATAGCTTTAAGCTTTCCGAGCATTTGCGCTGGTGGAAAAACTTAATGAGTGTCACACGCTTTCTTGTCTAGAAACCGGAGCTTCGTTGTTCTTATGATTGAAGTTTTTCTTATAAAAAAAGCCCTGTGTACTAAACAACCGGATTTGAAACTGAATTTTCCCTTCTTCCAAGTTTAATACTATAGTCTTACTATGGCTCAAAGTATATTTACAAAATTTGAAAGTTTCAAAACTACCTTCGTACAAAAAAATGTTAATTTCAAATTCTAGCATAGAATCGTTCCATTAGTGTTGTGTTAATCGTTCAGACCTGGATAAAAAAAACTCTACTACCTAGAAATAAAAAGATTAATCTAAAGCTCAATACTTTAATAAAAGAAGAAAAATATTTTCGACAAAAGTCATTTTATTCTGTGTAAAAACATGATAATTTCAATGCTTCACATAATAGACGCCGCCAGGTATGTTGGTTGCTTAGGCCATATGATTTCTCAAGCAGTTTATAAAATTATGTAGCCGTACAGTGTCGCTAAAAGAAATATCGCGAGAGCTCGATTTGCTTAGAACAAAAGCTATTTTTCTCTTGCGAGAATTGGCAAAAGCTCATTTCGAACCAAACTTCGTTCGTAATCTCGTAATCCTATTGTCCTTTTTTCAGGAAAGAATTTGAGTTTTAAGACACTAATTAACAATAAACGCTGTAGAGATTCTTTCTTCATGATTACCGCAGACACTTTATCAAAGCTGAAGCTACGTTTAAGTTTTAATACTGGATAGCCTTACTGGAAGTATCAAAAGCTCTGAGACTTTTTTTGCTGTAAAACCGGGAGAAAAAGCAAAACGCAGAATTTAAACAAATGTTATTTCAACAGCTTGAATAATATAGGAGTGCATTGCCGCAGCTTGTAAATCAAGCAACGTGTTCGTTACAATACAAAGTACGCGTCAATTTTTTTTTATCAGAATCATTCACTTAAAAGCAATCACTGAACACTAATAGTTGATACAAACAATCATCACTTGGTTACCTTGATAATATAGACCAATGCTTGTTATGTTGTTCCAAACTGATTTCGAGGCATCCTGAAAATCGAATTACTGTACGTGTTGCAGCATACATGCAAATGTTATTTAAATGTAAGTGTTACTCTGCCATGCATGACCCGCACGAGTTAGCGCATGTCCAGGTCCCAAGGGACTCTGATTGTCACGAAGATATGTTTCAAGTCAGTTTTCTCGAAAAATAAATTAAGTGTCATCAGACAACGAACAGAAAAATCTAGAGAACGAAGCCATGGGTAAAAATATCGCGAAATTTTCAAAAAGAGCTACGTACTGGAGAGATTAATCGGCGCCAAGAAAAATTACCTGCGTATTCTGCAAAGCGTGAAATCGGTTCACAAGACTAGAACGGCTTTTACAGATAAACACAACTCCGCGAGACAAAATTTGTACCGATACACCGTCGTCTTTCCCCTCGCCGAAGACGCCACCCCATATCACAGTCCGTATCAACTTCCACGGTTAAGCACGAAAAAGTTTAAGAAATGTCTTGACAATAGAAAACTATTGCTAATGATCAAATTCACTGATTTCTGTTTAATTTATTTGCTATACCTAGGGGATTTATTGATTATAGTGTGAAGTATTTTTATAAAGACTTTGTTATTATCGTTTCTATTATTATTTCAACAATTATTTTTATATTATTATTATTGTCATTATTGTTAATATTATCATTATTGTTTACGCAGCCAGCCAAAAATAACGTCAAATATCAATGATACAGATGTTTTGAGTTGATCAGACATCTAGAGATAAATATTTAGTTATAAGTTTTGTTCATTACAGTATAGACAAAATGGTCGACTTTCTGATTTTTATGTTTCAGATGAGCTATACGAAAACAACAAAAGATCAGCACTCAGCGATGGTAGGGCTTAACAAAAACTGAGGATTATCTATCATACTGTAAAACTTGCATGGTTTCGCAGTTTCCCACGAATTCTATCGCTTGGTGATAAAAACTGGAAAGCTATTCTGTTATGAGTCACTCCACATTTTATAAAACTTGTAAAAAGAATTTCTTTATATAAGCCAACAAAACCCGCAATGCAGGACAAAATATTTACCAAGGCAGTAAGTATATCAGTTTGGCCGTGCGAGCACCAAGGCGCAGCGAATTCTGTGAGGGGTCCGAGGGCATGCTCCACTGGAAAATCTTGAAATTTTATCCTTAGAATCGCTAAAACGCATAAATTTTATAGAATCGATACAACCATCAGATGTACAAGACAATCTTATGACTGAGTAACTCGTTAGTAAGATTAGCTAACAAATCTTGAACACAGAAATGTTCCTTTGAACTGAAACTGTCGGTATAACTCGTGTAAATGAAACGGCGTTGCCGTCTACACAGACGGTATATTTAGATTTCTTTTAATTCGAAACTGCCTTAAGAAAACTGGCACGATGCCACTTGTCAAGAAGAAAACTTTTTTTTTCAAAATTTTAAAGAGGCAAGTGCCTCGTTTTGCCTTAAAATGTGGCTACAGGCCTGCTAAATCTTACCTCTATCCAACTCATGACATTCACAAATTGCTTTATTAAAGTCCCTTTAAAGCTTATTTTTAAGTTCCAGTTGAAAAGTAGAACCCTTTAATGATATTGATTTTCGAAAATAAAACTTTTTCTCGCAGTTCCTTTTACATTTTATAGACTTGAAGCGTGCAACGATGACGTAGCAGGAGGTATATGACGTAGCACGAGGCATGAAGCAGAGACAATCTTTTTTATCTCAAAAAACCAATAGTCACATTGTTATAACTCAGTTAATCAATGAATTATTCCCTTGAAATTGTTTGAAATAAAAACTTTATGACATCTTTGAACAGAAATGGAATTTTTTAAACAAAAACCACATAACTCACTGCTGCTACGTCACAGGTTACCAGTCCCCGGCCTGCTCAATCAAAATTAAAGAGCATTCTTAGACGTGGACATTTTCTTTAGTTATTCAAATTTTAAGTTAACAGATGGCAATCTCCACTCGCGATGAATACAACAGCAGTAAACGAGAGGGGGCCTGGCACTGCAACCACGTTACGTCATAATTCAAAATGGCGGCGCGCGGGAAATTTAAACATTCTTGTTTCTTTCCTCTACAGTCCGAAATCCACCAAATCACTTCTATTACAGACCAGGAAAACGGTACAGGCTTAATGTTTTTCGTTTCTATGTTACTTGATTGCTAGATTTCGTTCTCGCTCCACAGTATCAACAATGGTTGCAACTCGTTTCTAGTTTCGGTGCAGGGGCTAGCAAGAAGAATTCGCCAATACAAATAGGTTTAATATTTTGTATCATATTGTACATGTTATTGAGCTGCCATAATTTGAATCGCGGTCAGATGCGACACGATGGTGGGTTCAAAGTGACGTCCAGTTCAAAGATTGTTTCAAAAGCCCTGACCTAGGGGTGTGTTTTTCACGATCTGTTAACTGACTTAGCTTTGAAACTTAGTTAACATGCTTACTTGTTTAAATCCTGGGCAGTGTTTGTGAGCAAAACCAATCTCTCATTATAAAGATATAACTGTTTCAATTTTTCCTTAACACAGTGTTAAAACTAACCGGCTTTTAAACCGGCCTCTGGATATCCCTGATTGTTAGTGTTGGTTTATTCTTATTAATGCGCTTTTGGCGGAGTAAATTTATTGACTATCGAACATCTTCGTTATCTTACCCGTTGCATCTTTCTTTATTTAGGATCTCGGGATAAAAGCAAAAAACTGATCATAATTTTCTTTGCAGGTTCAAAACAAACAAGGCGCCTTTTGAAGACGAGAACTAACATAGACGACTGAACTCGTTAAAAAACCCTTAAATTTAGCGAAAAATAACGCTTAGATTGACTTAACTCGTGTAAGAAGCTTATTTTAACATAATAAAAGTAATACATCTAGCTGCTGGTCCTGTTTATACGAGTTAAATGAAATACTGATTCTATATCTAGAGACTATTGACTATTTAACCTCTTTCAAAATGGCTGTCAAAGCCGGTTAGGACTGGGAACACTGAAGTGCATGTAAGTGAGGTCCTAAAGCCTTTTTGGTTAAAGAGTTCCTCCACTGTTTAACATTAATGTTCTCAATTCAATATCTAGAGATTATTGACTATTAAATCTCTTTCAAAATGGCCGTCAAAACCGGTTAGGACTAGCAACACTAAAGTACATTTAAGTGAGGTCCTAAAGCCTTATTGGTTAAAGAAATCCTCCACTGTTTAACATTAATGTTCTCAAATAAACCCTTTATTAGGTCTATGTCCATATCAGCAGATTAAATATGATAATTCTGCGCATATAACTAATTCTGACCAATTTTAGTTTGATCAGTGTTTTTGTTTGAATTTCCCGCGCGTCGCCATTATGATTTGTGACGTAACTTGGTTGCAGTGCCGGTCTCCGCTCGCGATGAATACGATAGCAATGAACGAGAGGGGTCTGGCACTGCAACCACGTTACGTCGTAATTCAAAATGGCGGCGCGCGGGAAACTCAAACTGCAAAACTGATTAAAACGAATTGCTTGGTGTTAGTTATATACACAAAAATATCAAATTTGAGCTGCTGATATGGAAAAAGACTTAATACAAGTTTTATTTGAGACCAAGAATGTTATACCGTGCAGGATACCTTTAAGAGAGTATATAATTCTTTAACAAAACTCGAGGTGAATAGTTTTTAAAAAAACTGTTCAATGCGTCGGTGAGTACAAATAAACTCGTGATTAGATTTGATAAATAAATTATCAACGCCGTAAATGATATGAGAAGCTGACGTTTCGAGCGTTTCGTCTGAGCTTCGTCTTCGTGTGTGATGCTCAGACAAAGGGCCAACGCTCGAAACGTTAGCTTCTCATTTCATTTACGGCGTTAATAATTTATTTATCAAATCTAATCACGAGTATATAGTTCTTTGTTTGATGTTTTATTTCAGTCACTCACCTCATTTTGAGATACCTGATAAGGAATTCAAATTGGTCTTTGAACGACATTACCTGACACATAAGATTACCTTTTTTTTCTATACTGCTTCTAGGTCAACTTGTAAGAACACGTGGTATAGCTTCTAGGATAGCTGTAACTGTTTAGGTTATAAGTTTGCAAATCCATAAAGTGACTTTACCCTTATCACAAACCAGGTTTTTTGAAAAACAAGGAGGAGATTGCTTTTAATGTTTCTGGAATAATTGATAAAAGGCTTCCGGAATCTTTCTCGATGACAGTTGGTGGCTTGTTTGCTATTTCAATCACAGCCTTGGTCAACTGTGCCATTTCCTGGTCACGTGACCTCATCATTTCACCCATCGTGTTAAGGATATCAGCCGTGTTGTCTTTTTGTGCCGCCATTGCTTCTCTTTCCCGCCTTAGCTGCTCCATATGGGCTTCCATCAGGTTCCTGTGCTGCTCTTTTTGAGCCTGCAATTGCTGTTGGTGTTGTTCGCGCAGGCGCAGTTCGTCTTCTTCCTTTTTATCCTGTACAAGCTTCATCTGTGTAAACAAGATTAGATTATTTGGAAGGAAAGGTTCTATATTTTGGCATAAAAAAATTTCAGTTATAAAGTCATTACTATTTGGTTGTGGACACTGAGGATAGGACTTTAATTTTTTTAAAAACTCTTCTCTAAAATGAGAATAAAAATTACAAGAGAGAATTAAGTGTGACTCATCTTCAACTTCATTTTTGTC
>JAOBAT010108191.1:0-13992 GCA_026413305.1 Hydrozoanthus tunicans
CCGGGTGGCAGACCTCGAAGGGGACCTCGAGTCCTATTGTCTGTTCTCCCGTGACTCCTTGAGTCAAAATGTCATAATGAAATTATGTGTAACAACACGTAAAACAAAACAACGGGTACTTAAAAAAACTTAGGACTCTTAGCTTAACTTAAGACCTTGAATTTCCAAGATTTTTACTAATTCTATCTTTGGTAGTTTAACTTCATATCATTTACTACGTATTCACAGAACCCCGAAAACTCTAATTCTGATCTTTGAAACTTGGGACAGTAAACGCGTCGGCATAATGCACAGCGACTGTGGAAAAAATACATTAGTTTGTCAGTATATGCAAATTTAAGCTGCCTTTTGAGAAAAGCACAAGTTTGGTCATGGCACGTTCATATACTGGAAACTGTTGTTCTTTTGCCGCAGTTTTGTTGTTTCATTTTACGCATGCGCAATTGTTATACCGACGTTTTTCTATATCTGTGCCATCACAAAATAATTCAGGTTCGGTATATGCAAGGAATGCATGCTTTACATTTGTCTCTAAAGCTCAAATAACGATAGCTCGTAAAACTCTGTGTCTGTTTAAGTGTCACATGACCATTGCTTCAAGAAACGCACATAAGAATCAGCACAGCTTTTAACAATGACTTTATTGGAAAATGGTGCAATTATTATCGGTAACACCTACGTGTAGAAATAAACTCCCTCAGCTAACAAAGCAAGAAGAAAAAATCATTTATCCTAACAATATACACCATCCTAGTCCTTGGCATGTTACTTCTCCAGTTGTTCCACTACCACAACATCTGCCACAAACGATTTCCATATTTGGCTTTTGGTCCATCGTTGCGCCATTTCCTAATAAGGTCATCTGTTGTTTTCCGCCCTACAGGCTGGTGGAGCTTATTCAATCATATACACAAGTTATAATGTACTTCAATAGCGCGTCAAACCCAATCCTGTACGCCTTCCTTGGAGATCAATTTCGAGACGGCTTCAGAAAAGCTGTGGGCTTACGTCGCAAGCTTGATCCATCATGTCAACAGTCAACTCTTATAACATCAGCTTAAGGGCACATTGTAACATGTAAGATCAAACTCCTTTGAAGTGTTTTTGAAGATTTACAATCAACTTAGTTCGTTGTCCTTGCAATAGTTGCAACAAACGAAGATCATCAAGGTGTCCTTTTTTATTTCAACAAATAGGAGTAATATCGTTTTAGGAAACACGAAACAATTGATCATTTCTTTTTTGTGAGTTGTTTAATGGTTCTAATTGTTAACTTAGTTAGGATTGCAGACAGTTTGCACCCTGTCTCTAGTTTTAAAGTTTTTAACTACCTAAGTTACACTGCAAGTCATTTTTTTATGGAAAATAAACAAATCTTGCTGCTGATTGGGCGAGAATTAGTCCACTAACTTCCCAAACATGCAGTACTGGGATGTTGTTCGACTGATTTTCGTTGACGCAAGCGTGCAGAGACAATCGTTTGTTTTCTTTTACTGATCTAATACTGAAATCTTATGATGAATTTTTTAATAACCTCGTTTTTGCTTGTTCTGTTCGGAAAAATCTTTGCCCTCGGTCTTTCGAGCAATGAAAGACCTCGGGTAATGTTTTTACCCGGATACACCTTACACTTTGTTTTAAAGGTATGAAAAGGAACAGATTTTGCATTTGATACAGTTTTGTGTAAGGGACGGCTTCCCTTCGTTTCTGATAGTGGCAAGGCTGAACACGAATCCACTAAATTACCTATACCCGGGATGAAAGAGACTTAATCATAGACCTCATCTTCTTGAGAGTCTGGGTTGAGTTACCGAATTCTCTGTAATCGGCTAACTTTTTAGGCGATTCTCGTTAATCATAACCTTCTTTAGGCAACTTTTGCAATCCTAGCTAAGCATATTCTCCTTCTCTCCATACTAAAGCTAAGTACAGTATTCAATTGTTGTGAGTGTTAGAAAGCTTGATGATGAATCGATATCCATGATATTCCGCTCATGCATGTTTTCTGACTGTGACACCAACTAATACTGATTCGCCACATTGTTTACATCCTAGGGAAATCTTCTTGTGTCAGTCGTACTCACAGATGATCATGTACGCAAACAGTGCCTCCAACCCGATACTGTACGCTTTCTTGGGAGACCAGTTTCGAGCAGGATTCAAGCGTGCTATTGGCTTACAATCCTGGTCACATGATCACCATTCAGTGTCGACAGGACAAAGTTACTGTTGAGAAACTCCAACACTTGTTCAACAGCAGCCGAATGAGATTGGGATTACACGTGGAACAAACGGAAGAAAAAGATTGCTGCTTACCGAAAATATAACGAGCTTATGAATGCGCCTGGGATATGTTAAATACTTGCAAACTGTATAACATATATAAGTATTAGTTGGTGAGACAGTATATAAATAACTACTTCGCTCAACTTATTCAATACATAGCTTAATATGCATTTTGGTTTTGTAAAACATAGACAAGCTCGAGAAGGAAGGCAATGGCTAACAGCTGCTCCGCAGGGAAGAAAAAAAATAGATAATAATAGCCTAAACAAAGAAGAATTATTGTACATTGGAAACATTAGATGTTTTTATCTATCTAATTTATTAGATGTTAAAAGTTTAGCTCATTTCTGCGACTACGCTTTATCAAATTTTCTTACAGCCTTTAAAACCTTACTGCAGAAACGTTTTTTTTTTGCGACAAGTAAATTATTTTGTTTGAGATTTTTGCTGTAAATAGACAAAGGGCATTTACTTGAGCCATCGCGGATATAGATAAAATACCGCGAACATTACAATATAATTATCCATACCCTGCTTTAAAACCGTGCGTGTTTCCTTCAAAAACGTCCAAATTCAATATAGCTTTACTGCTTCTCATTTTATTGAAGAGAAATCGCTATAAGTATTTGTTCCTCAACTTAGAATTGAGCTTGTCTCTGTATTGGTCATTTTGAGGAAAAAATGTCTTTTGAAAGACTTTAGCTAGAAGAGAGGCCGTCGGCGGCGTGGTTAACGTGTTTGATCCAAAACACGAAGGTCGCAAGTTCACGTCCCCTGTCAGGCTGCTGTCCTTGCTCATAGCTTGGCAAAAACAATTTACCCAACTTGTTCAGTAGACTCAGCTGTATAAAAGAGCACCGCTGACTTCTGCTGGGGGCTAATCTGTGATGGATTACTGTCCTGTCCAGGAGGAGTAGAAAACTCTCATTTGCTTATCACTATGGAAACCAGGAGTTAGTAGCGGCCTTACTGGTTAGGGAGGTTAAACCTTTTTCATTGACCCTCAAGGGCTGATAAAACTGACACACTGGTGCTTTTACGTATTAAGGCGAGTAGGTCCGTATCTACTTCGATATCTTATGTTGAAATTTGTATAAATACCTGGTTTAAGAGTTATCTACTACTAGTTTATTGATAGTCATTAGTGAAAACGTTAAGCTTGTAATATAGAAAGTGTCTTAAGCTTGATTATTCTCATTAATTATTGAAATGAAACTAACTTTATTAAACGGCAAGCAATTACAATAAAATTCTGGTTATTAACCTTCTCCCTCCTTTCACTCTTCATCCCCTTTCCCTTTCATCTTTCTTCCCTTCTACATTTTGAATATTTCGCCCTATCCCCTGTCTTATATTCCATCCCCTTGAGTGAGATTAGCTTTTTTCCTACATTAAATGCTTTTCGTTAGTTATTTTGATTAACTGCTAGGCTGCTACTGACGGTGGTCGATAAAGATAACATCAACTTTTTCAGGACTACAGATTTGACGTTTGACGAGTCGTTGGTATAAAATATGTATGAGTAGCTGACGAGGATTGCGAATGGAATAGTTGTTTTATTAGATTAGTGACCTTTTTGAAACCTTCGATACCAAAAAATTTTACAATTTGTTTTCCCTGTGGCACAAATTTTTCACTGTGAGCTGATAATCAGGCTTGAGCCAATCAGAACGCCTGAAATGTATGTATTGTATTGCTTAATTTTGTATTGTGCTGTACTGTATTATATTATATTGTGTTTTGTTGTGTTGTATTGTATTTTGTTGTATTGTATTGTATTGTATTGTATTTTGTTGTGTTGCATTGCATTGCTTTGTATTGTATTGCATTGTATTGTATTGCTACTTATGGCTAGAAGAACTTAGCAAATGCGTGCAGTTAGCTAATGGCTGTTGCACAACTGGATTTTCAGTTTATTTCCAATAGTTATGTTTACTGTTCTTGTAAAAACGAAAACTAAGCTAGTGACCATTGCACGAATTTATTTGCATTTCGTATCCATTCTGCATGTTTTTTGAGTTTAAATCCATCATATATCCTGACTGTTTGTGATGTAAGGAGAACTTTGCTATAGAGAAGAATAAACGCATGTATTTGTAGTTTATATCCATATACTGACTGTACTTGTGTGAAGGCTGTTTGTGTTGGCGTTTAGATGGTTGTAAACGGTGAATGGAGGCGAGTGAGGTTGAGCGACTGGATGAACGGTGGACCTGCGCGTACGAGAACAGAAAAGAACGAGTGAGTTTAACAACAGTAGAGATTGATCAACAAATATCGTCTGCACTGACGATATCTATTATCTTGTCTCTGTATAGGTGATCTTTGCATGTTTAGTATGCTACTTACGAATTCCTTTGAAATATTTTAGCTGTAGCGGGTTAGATAAATTATTTTACAAAGGAGCGAAAACACCAATTTACGAGTTTGTATAAGCCTTCCAAAGAAAACAAAGTTTGCTGCACAAATAAGTATAGAAGGGGAAATGGTTTGTTTGGAAACCTCTTCTAGCTGATGTTATTTCTTGCAACACACGATTTCTAGAGCAATCAAACAAAAGCTGGAAACCTCTTCTAGCTGATGTTATTTCTTGCAACACACTATTTCTAGAGCAATCAAACAACTGCTGGGAAAAAATACTTTTTTCTTGAATCATAGCAACAATCACAAATATTGTACAGACAAGTTATTACGCAAAGACCTCGCTAATTTACGATAGATCTTTACTTTAACTTACTGTTAATTCTTGGCTCAAAAGGAGTAATAATCAAGTTTTGTCAAATACTTTTTGTTGTTTATTGTCATTCGAACTCTTTTTTTCAGTTTATACAGATCTATAGTTAATACATTTGGGGTTTATAACAGTATACTGATTTATAAATATTTACACGTCAAGTACTCCCAATTTTCTCTTATTACATTGCTACCACGATATAACGAGAGCCGTGACTGTAAAGCTAAGCTTACTCTATCTTCCTCTCGATTGCCGTGATATACCACATATCACATACACAAACATACAACTTTAACCTTTCGAAGTTGCACGAGGTTTGTGCAATGAAGGTGCAACTGCCTTAGTATTGTGTTTTCTATCTGTTTTTCTTACTTTGTGATATTGATATTCAATGTACATCTATTTTGCACCTTGGTAAGTCTTGTAGTTAGTAGTATTATATAGACAGTTCTACAGTCTCTTTTGATTAAGGCCTCTGCTTATAGCACTAAATCACCCGTCAATCGAATTCTGACCTTTAAACTTTGTTATTTTTCATCTGTAATGGCCACCTGTTCAACTAGCCCTTATGGTTATCACAGGAGGCCAGCACTTACACTCTGTATCATCTATAAATATAGTGTCTACCATGTAAACTGAAGTGCAAAAATAAATGTTGTTGTTGTTGTTGTTGTTGTTTTCATAAACTAAACAAATTTTCAGATGGGACAAATTGCTGAATTATGTAAAATTCTCTCATTTTTGTTCTACGGTACTAGTGTAGCTACACTAAGATACAACAAACAGATTTTCTTGAAAAGAAACGCCATAAAGAAGAAAAAGTAATACTAAATTGTTTTGCGAAACTGAGTACAACTCAGTGAACAAGCTTAATTATCTAAACTGGCATTCACAATGCAATTTTTGACAGTGATTGATCATGAGGTTTGTAAACCAAATAAATTAAAATGGTATAAAACATTTATTTCTTAATTTACTTACAGTATCTGCAGCCCCAGAGCCTAGAAAGTTTTCAAAAGTATTACAGTAACTGTATCTAGTGTTTAAGAAATAGTTAATTGAGCGAGCTGCAAAATTTGAAATCAAAGCACCAGGCACATGATACAAAAAAAGTTCTTCAATCGACATTTTCTTATACTCATGTCAGTTGAGAAGAAAATGCGATGAGGAATAATAAAAAGTCTTATCATATTGTTCATTCTTACTGTAGAAGTTGAGCTAAAAAACCCTGAATACTTAAAAAGTATTTCATATCATATATCTTAAAAAATCTTTCAAACTAAGTATACTGATGTTAAATGGAAAGTTAAAAAAGTTCCCAATTGATAAAGGCATTAAGTTGTCCGAGTAAGAACTAAAGCCTCCCATTGTTCTACTGCTGCATTTCGCTTTTCCTACACCACAATGTTTAGATTTTCATACTGAGAATACATCAACCAGTGTACAAAATAGTTTTAAAGTAAAAAGCAGTGGAAATCTATTTTAAAGCAATGTTTCTTTTGTGCAATAATGATTTAGCCAATCATTTGTGATGTTACCAAATTGGAATTTTTCTTAAATCTAAAAACAAGAAATGTGAAGGGAATGATTGAATGATCTGGAAACAAATAAATATATTAAGTTAATTATTAACTTACTTATAAATATAAAGACATGGTTGATTTTCAAAGTTTATATTAGCCAACAAGATTAATTAATGGTTTAACAATAACCCCTTTAGCACCTTTCTGCATTCCATTGCATTTGACCTCCAATCCATCTCTAGTACTTACTCGGATTGTTACTTAAACAGAGCATGAACAAAACACAAACCTGCAATGATCGAGAACCACAAGAAATTAATATTGTAGTTTGGCCCAGCATAATGATAAGTTCCATTATCCTTACTTCAGTTCTCGATAAATGGATAGTTTAACATTCCATTCTTCTGCTGTAAAATCTTTTAAAGCCAGAGAAACCTTTAACTTATTAAAATTTGTTTAGGGGTGATGATTTAACAGAGAGCCCTCATTCCTTCACAAATAAGTTGACTCATGATCATAAGCACTGAGACATTTCCTAATTTTGCTTTAAGCAGCCATATATATTTGAACAACTTAATATAACGCATGTGAAACTATTTTTTTTTTGAAAAATAGACATTTTATAACCATAGACTGAAGTAAGAGATCTCAGCTTCACTGGAAAATACTTCAGTTTTTGTTCGATCAAATGTCTGTTTCTTACAACCAGTCAAAAAAAAACAGGGAATCTGATTGGCTATTACTTCTTGTGGAGAATTTATACATTAATTTCATACAATTGCTCTATGCATGTGTGCTATCTTGAGCAGACACAAACACTTTTAAAACCTTTGATCTCATGTTTGTACTGATCTGCTCTGGATTTTTCCCAAACACATGCACCTCGGTTTGCATTTGTTTACACAAACTGGTAGCTGTGTTTCAATTTTTAAATGTAAGTAATGCAGTACTAAGGTTTGTGTAAATGAACAACAAAAGGTATAATTATTGACTTAAGCAATACATCAGGATGATTTCTCTAAAGTTAAATGGGGTTGTATTTTTTAGGGTCAGAAATAAACACAACCTTAGTTAATTTATGTAAACCTTTTAGGGTTATTTTCAAACTGTCTACCAAGCTTCCTTACCCATTTAATTTCTTAAGGGTATCCCATCCTGGCTCTCCCCCTCATCCACCCCCCTGCCCCCACCCCCTTCCTAAGGGTTTATTGAAACAATGTCAAAGTGCTCTGCAAAAAAATAAATTTTGAAAGGTATGAACTCTCTGAAATCTTGTAGCAATGAAGAGCTTCAATCTTTTCTTGCAAAAGCCAAGGAGAGCAAGCTTGAAGTTGTGCCATTGGTTCAGACATTCGGACATCTTGAGGTTTGTGAAGAATTAACACTACACATACTTGCATGTACTGTAGGAACTTACGTTCATATAATTAATGCGAGCACACATGATTTTTGTCTTTTATAAAAGATGTATAAAACTAAAATGTAGCAACATCTATGTATATGTATGTATGTATGTATGTTCATTGTGCTATGTAGTAATTATACATGACTGTATTAAGTATGATAGTGTTTATATAATTATAGTGGTATGTATGAGTATGTATGGTCTTGTACAGTGTACTTCTAGGGGTCTGTTTTGTCTTTTTTTTTTCATTGTTTTCATGAGTACACAAAACATGTACAGATGCTGGGGGGAGGGTGTCAAAAGCCTATGTTTGCTATAATTTTGAAAATCATAATAATGACACTATATCAGCAAGAAACCAAGTTTAAGCCGTCAACTGAACTCTATATTACTTGGTTTTTTCTCCTACTACGAAAGTTTTTTTATGTTGATTGCTCTAGTTGTTACTCTCGTGTAGACATTATATTTTGCTTTATCAGAACAAAGAAGTATGGTGTAATATGAATATTTTGTGTGATTGAAGTATGCAATCATATATAACTGTTTTTTTTTAAGGAAAAAAAACCAATTCTTTAAACAAAACATATATGTTTCAGTCATGTCTCTGACCTTAAAGTTTCTTCAGTTTAACTGGAACTAAAATTTACATATAAATTATACTGTTTAAAAAGACAGAAACGATGAACCTGTGGCAGAGAATGTTTTATCTACTTACACCTAAAACTGGCAGCTCATAGTTGACAAACTCTGAATTTATATAGATTATATATGGGATACTGAAAACTGAAAAAAATGCAGTAGCACTATATTGGGCAACTCTAATAGCTAAATACTTTATAAATTATATTTGTATAAATGGCAAAAAATAGCAATAACATTTGAAACATTTATTGAGCATTTGAAATATCAGGTTAAAATCGAAAAGGAAATAGAAAATACATGTGCATGTCATTCAAGTGGAAATGGCAGATAATTGAAGACTGTCTGACTCAGTAAAGAATTTATTTATTATTTTTTTCAAATAAAAAAAATTATACTTTTTTTCCTGTGATGTAACTGTCATGTGACTTTTCATGTTAACCACGTGGTCAGCAGTCACACAAGGGAATAAAGAGTTCTGTTTTATCGTCAGCCATGTTTTGACTTAGTTTAGCAGTAGAGACGTTTTATAGTTGTTGGCTGCTTAACAAGACATGCAAAGATATGGTGGCAGCTGTTGGATCAAGTCAGAGGTCAGAAAAAAAAAATTTAGATGTGAAAATTTAATTTTGCCATTTCTCCAGTTTATTGTTGCTTGCTTTTTCTTGCCAAACTACTAGCCGTGTCGAAGTTCAACCTGCCAGAAAATATGGACTTAAGTCATATAGAGTCGTGGCCAGAGTGGAAATACCATATACCGCTTTGGACTCTTTTGAATGGCGACAAAATTTGCATAAAGAAGACAGAGAAATACAAGTATTTTAAAAGTTCACTTGTTTATGCAATGGGCCGTGAAGCTATCAAAGTATACAACTCATTTACTTTCGCTGAGCCAACAGAAGAAATTCCTGACCTGAAAAACCTCTATGTCACAGTTATGGTTAAGTTTGAAAATTACTTCAGGCTTGATGAGAACAGATTTGATTTATTAGCTTATAAAAACTATGGTTTGTTTGATGTTCACGAAAGACAGAGTTGATTTATTTTAGTCTCTTCAGCTGTATATATAAGTTAAAGCAGCATATTCAGAGCAGTATATATACATTATAACTTAAAAAAGTCAAGGTTTTCAAGTTAAAGTTTGTTCTGCGAGTTAAGATTGTTTTCTAGCTTTCAAAAAGGGGAAAATGTCATGTTGACCACGTGGTCATGATCAGCTGTCGCACAAGGGAATAAAGAGTTCTGTGTTTTATCATCAGCCGTATGTTTACCATGGCCAGTAGAGACACTTTATGGTTGTAAGCCGCTAAACACGGCATTAACTATATGAATAAATAAAAAGATTCAAATAAAAAAAGAAAAGAAAAAATAAATAACAAAAAAATTAAAGGCAAAACTCTGCTTCTACTGTTAATGTTGACAACAAAAAAAAGTCTTGGTAGCACAGGAAGGCGTTGTTCCAGTTAAAGCCATCTGAAAACAGAGATGGGAAGAGCATCGTTTAACTGTGTATGATTTTGGGAGGGAGGGGGTCGGGAAATAGCGTTACACATTTTGTACGCTTATGAAAATGATGAAAAATATGTACACAACCCCTTACATGTATATTACGTATCATCAATTACTTGTAAGATAAGAAAGAAAATTATTATTAGTTATACTACGATCTATATACAGTTGGGAGTCAGAATTTATCCCATCAGTTTGTATAATTGATTGTATCCTTGAAAACTTTTTTGTCATTTCACTCCAGTTTGTTCTCAAGCATCAAAAGTTTGCAAAGTTACGCGAAACTCCACAGTACACCAACTCACTCTGCCCAAACAACGAAGGTCAGTACAGCTGTACATGTACTAGATACATTACTGTATATATAATATATAATTATGATATAATGACAAAAAATTATTATAATCGCTGGCATGCAAATAATTAAATAAATGTTGTTTTGGACCCAATGCAAGTAAGGCTTGTTTCAGCCGAAAAATAGGTAAGGGTTAAAAAAAATGAGCTCTGGTATAAATTTATATGGGCCTCAAAAAATTGTTCATACCCATGCAAGAACAAATACTAATGACAATTATAATAGTTTCTAATGCACAAATTCAACATACAGTAGTGTTTTCAAATGTGTCATACAAATGCTTATAATAAGAGACCGATCACTTATATAGAGGCTTTGCACGGTCACGTGAGTCTGAAACACTTTGTAGGAGATTTGGAATTTTGACACTTCTGTGGCTATTTATTGATATTCCTTTCAAGGTAACGCTAAGGGTAAAGTTTTTGAGTTTGATAGATTTTTTTGTTAGTGTTGAAACTGATTGAATAACTTATACTTTTTTATGAAATTATATAGCAGATTAAAGTTTATTTTAGCAAGCTAAGCTAAATTTAAACCCTCCATTTTAGCTTGTAAATGTGCCACAAAGCCTGAAAAAGTGATAATGATGTGTGTGACTTCTCATTAGAAAAATAATACTGTAGAGTCTTTAAATGCTGATAGCTGTGATTACAAACTTGTATATATGAGTTTTGTAATTATCCCAGGGTATACATACTTGTGGATTACAAACTTGTATATATGAGTTATGTACAAAAGTTTTAATGCACGAATCATGCTGTGAATCCCACAGCAGCTGTTTTCCACTAGTTCACTTTCATTCACTATCATGACTCACTGCGTAGCTAAGTCAGGCCCAGGACTTGTAAGGCTCAGGCCTGCTTACATTCAACAATAATGAGGTGCACAGAGAAGCAGAACATACAATACAATCATAAAATTAAACTGTTCTAATTCAGTGGGGGGGGAGGGGGGAGCTCATTATTAGAGCATTTCCCCATTATCATGCATATAACTCAAGATTGATATACTGATGTGTTGTATTTTAAGGCTCAGTTCATCTGGTCAAAAGTCTGATCGACCAAGTACTTGCTGCTCACCCTGGGATAAAACTATTTCATGTTGGAGGTGATGAGGTAAGATAAATGGTTGTCATACTCAGTTAAAATGCTGAAATGTGTTTGAAAATCATTTTAGACCTAAAACGTTTATGACATTCTGAAATTTTTGAAATTCTTGCTAAGTATGGAGAAAAGTATTGCAGCATAAATTATTTGTTGCAAATTTTCAAAACAAGAATTAAAATATTGCATGGGCCAGTCTAAATAAACTGAAACGAATAGATATGAATTGGTTCAAGTGTCAAGGTTTGCAATTGTGGTTCTGGTTTTGCGCAGTCAGTTTTTCTTGCTATGATTATTACAAAATTAATGAACCATGTAATTATTATTCGATAGCCATGCAGTGGAAAAATAAATGGTTCGACAGCTGGAGCAGAACCTCAATAGTAAATGTTGCAGTTTGCTTTGTTTTATGTGATTTAGGGGAATAAAAATTATTTTCCTTAATTCTTTGTATTCAACACAGTCATAAAGAATTTAAACACGTAACCCTTTCAGCCCTAAGGCATTTGTCAACATCTAAATTCCTCTTACTGTAAACAAAAGAAAACAAGCTGGTTAGTACTGAGAATATGAAATTTGATCATCCACCAAAAACTCTGCAAGATGAATTGAGAAGTTCTCCCAAACTTCTCCTTGGAATACTATGGACTTAAGTTGGGAGAAGTTACAAACTCATCTTTCAGCACTCTTAGGGGTAAAATGTTTAATGTATAGTCCTCTCAGAGAAACAGATAATTTTGTTTTCCCTGAGAGTACCAAATTTGATGTTTCCCAAGGAGAAGAGGACTTGAGTGAAAACAAAACTAATTTGTTACCTGAGGGATTATACTTTAAGTGCTTTAATTTGTTGTATAATATTATATAGACTTTCCCTTAAACAATCATACAGAAAAACAATCATACAGAAAAAACAAACAAACAAAGATGGCAGGTGGCAACAACTGCAAGTTTGGGAGAATTATACAACAAAATGCAGTGCAAATATCCAAATGCAAGGGCCGGCACTATGAAGGAGATAGCTCCTCCTCCCCCTCCTGGCACCTTTTCAAAATTCAAATTTTGGACCTAGGAGGGATTCAACTTCCCTGAGTCACACTGATGTGAAGTTCATAACTGAGACAACCTTATAAATAAGATTATTTGCAGTAATTATTTCTAAAAAAGTATATGTACAGTAGTGGTTGAAAGAAATGCAAGTGAAATTCATTATTTTAGTTTCGTTCTTTGCTGCTTTTACAAGAGTTTCATTGAAATTTCAGGGAATCTTTGTACTTTTTTCAGCAAAGTTTTCACAGTTCTTGTGAATTCCTGCTCATTAGCAAAATGTAGATTTTGTTGATACTTTGGGTATTGTATGCTTAAATTTCTTTTTACCACTACAGTTCATAATTATTATTATAATTATGTTTCATTATAATTATTGTTTCCCATTGTTTGAAACAGAAATGAACAAAAATTATGACTTATGGTTCTGAAGTCATTGGTTATATATTCTATTCATATGTTATCTCGAGTGAAACATTTTACACATGAATGTATAGCTATAGTCTATTTATTTCATGTCAAGTGATGGAGTTGCACGTCAATTGAAAATGATGATAACAATTCCTGGCACAGGCCCCCCTTTACAGTGCCGGTGCTTAAGGTATATATGCTGTACATTGAGCTGATCTTTATTATGAATGTTGCAGGTGTGGAACTTAAAGACTTGTAGTGTGTGTGAAGCGGACAAAAGAAATAAGTCTGAACTGTTCACTCACCACATGACGCCAATTCTGAGGCACATAAAAAACAAGGGACTCACTCCATTAATGTGGGAAGACATGATGAGAGATTGGACAGTCGATCAGTTGAAAGGTATTTTAACCCTGTAGCTATGTAGTTTGTCCTTTCAAACATCAAAGCCATAAAATTTCAAAAAAAAGTTAAGAACTTCAGAATTTGTTGAAGCAAAGAATATTTTCACTTGTTATGAGAAAAAATATTTTTTTTGAAATATTACTGACATAGACAAAGTTTTGTTTTAGGATTTTCTATGCACACTTATCTGATATGATTTATAAAATTATGCTATGAAAATAGTTAATAGTCAGTTTTTAAGAATTATTTACATCTCTAATTCTATAAATTCTATAATAATTTATACTGGCTATTATTTTGCCAATATGTTAAAACTGTATACGTATATAACTAATTTTGGCAGATTTATCCTCCCTGTACCACTATTCTGCCTTGCATTATAATAAGAATAGAGTAGGTCATAATTATATTATATGTTAAGGACATGACCTCACAAATACTTTCAGCTATCAGCCCAATGATGGAGCCAATGGTTTGGGCTTATGGCCCCGGGCTTGATGATCACTTCCCAAAAGACATGTGGCACAGGTATGCAGCAGCATTTCCGCGGATGTGGGCTGCCAGTGCATTCAAAGGTT
>JAOBAT010108213.1:0-14914 GCA_026413305.1 Hydrozoanthus tunicans
AGGGGATGAGTTGAGAAGAAGGAAGGTGAAGGGCAGTAAGAAGAAAGAGAAGGTTGTAGTGCAGGTGAAGGGAAAGGTAGAAGAGAGTGGAGTGAGAGGAGGGGATGAGTTGAGAAGAAGGAAGGTGAAGGGCAGTAAGAAGAAAGAGTGGTGCAGATGATGGGTAAGACAGGAGGAAGTGGAGTTGAAGGGCTGGATGTGTTAAGAGGGAGGAAGAAAGTTGTAGTGTAAAAAGCAAAGTAAAAGTAGCAGTTGAGTAGAGAGAAGAGGGCTGAGATAGAAAGAGATGGAAGACATGACGGAAAAATAGTTGAGCAAGAGGCAAATGAGAAACAACAGGGACTGCACAATTTGCAAAAATTAATGAGGTCAAGTCAAACAAAAATAGTGGAAGGTGAGACTTAAAGAAAGCAAAAAAAAATCTAGAGGTTTAGTAAGCAGTGGAGAATGAGTAGGACTAGGGCGGGAATATGGATATTAGGTCAATTGAGGGAAGGGAAAATCAACAAGGAAAGGGTGGCAGTGAGGTGGAAAGGGGCTGCAACTCAGACTTGCACTGACTCCGATCCATAAAAATATTGTTGTTGAAATCAGTGAGTGTAATTAACATCAGTTAGAACAAACAAAAAAAACAATAATTTCTATGAACATCAATTATTTTGTGACAACTTTCAAGTATCTAGAAGTTTACTTACTGTTTTGTTGTTGAGGAGATGGAACTTCAACTAACACTGGAGTTGTGTTCTCTGCAGCAGAAACATCACACAATTACTATGGTTCAAAACTTTTTGCAGTAGATATTTGTCTCTATGAAATAGAATGCAGGGTTCTCAAAATGCTTCAGAGAGAAGGTCAAAGCTTCAATGTAGGTGACTGGATGCCAAAGAAGCAAGAAAAGTTGAGCATTTTAGTTAAGTTACAGAGGCCTGCACGCAGTGCCTTTATTATAAACCTCAGATTCAATCACAGTGCCCTCAAAGTCACCAAACACAAGAAAAAACACTATTAATAATAACATGCGTTCTTTTTATACAACTTAAATAAAACTAACTTCTTCAGTTCATAATTTTGATATTTCTTTTTCAAAATAACAATGTGGGACAAACAGAACTTTTGGGTTGGAATTAAGTCTAAGACTGTGCTATTTGGTTAGTAAAATACTTCACAACTTTTAGAAGCTTCTAAATCACTGCAGGAAGCTCATTTAGTCACCTGCTGGCTAGTTTTGATGACTTACCATTTAGAAAAGAATGAATATTTGCATAAACTTCCCTGGCAGCTGCAGCATTCTTTGAGGCAAATGAGTCATAATGGTAAAACTTGTTGTCCGACCTTCGGTACATCAGAAGGCTCCTGCAAAACATTGTTCAAACTGATAGTATTAGTAACTAAATTTAGTTCCCACTTTGCTAATTTAAATATTGTTTGAGCATCAATCATTACTGCTAACAAAGTTTTACTTTTTAACATGCATTAACTTATTATAATTGTATGTGGAGAAATATGAAATTGGGTGTAGTGAGCAAAATCATAAATTGAGCTACGACACACAGACTGTATCGCACAAATCAATTGATTGCCAACTTAGGCATATGTGTCTTAAGTCATTGTCCAAACACTGTTGGAAGGCAGCTTAGTACAGTACTGCTTGAAAGTATAGATCCATTTACCAGTTTAGATGCAGTGTGTCTGTGTGGTTTGAAAAAACCACAGTATGATCTACCATGGTCATGTTTAAATGGAGTGTCACTTTCTTTGCTTTGAACATCAGTAAGTGATGATGATCTCCATGTGTTACTGTTAGCATATCAAAATCCATCAGAAAAATCAGTTCTGGATGCTTCTGCAACCAACTGAAGAAACAGTCATTTCTGGAACAGTTCTAAAATAATATGATTTAAAATGCTTTAGTCTTAGAACAACAACCAGTACTTTTAAACTTGTAATGAAAGGGGGGCCGAAATTCCTAAAAGCAGACGAGTCAGAACCAAAAGGCCTTTGTAAATTGCTTTAACTTACAGAAAAGCGACTACACTGAACAGAGTGGCCGGCATTTTAATACAGATCCTAAATCAAGTTTGACATATAAAATCAATCGTACATGTATGCCTACTAATGTCCTTATTTGGGGAGAGTGTGGTTATCTAGTTTAACTGTTTGTAGTTATTTGAGAAAGGGCAGCACCTTCTCATCTAGAAATTATGTTAAGACTCTGCATCACTGAAGTTCCAGCTGGGAATCAAGCCTGGGCCTCCCATACAATATCAAGACTTGCCCCTTACCAGTTGGGCTGTAAGGGTGATGGTAGTTTGGCTTAGAAATTTTAAATGAAATATGAATTACATTATTTCTATCAAAAATACCAGTGCATGCCTCCACTTGACAGTCTGGACTGATTGTCATTGACAGCAAGAAACACCAGTTGCCGACTGGGAAGTTGGAGTGGTTCAAGAAACATGCCAATTTCAGCACCTGAAAGTTAAAAAAAAATTGATAAAGAAAATGAAGCCTTAAAAATTTCCTATGGACACATTGTGGTTCTCTCAATTAGATATCAGAACAAAGGGGACACAAAAAAGTGGAACAATGAGACTAGAAAGAAACAGTAAAAAAATTTGCTCACAAGACTAAAATGCCTGCAGAATTTTTTTTTCTGGTAACCAGCCTGAAAGCTTTCTCTAAATACTGTACCACTTCTTCAAAATAACACTGTTTTTATCATTAAAGTGCCACTCTCACAATTTGCTCGTTAAATGATATTGTGTACTAATGTAAGATCCAAAAAAATAAGTAAAACACAAAATAAATGTTTGAAAACATGTTGATGGGTGAGACTACAAAAATTGGTAGTTTCATCTTTTCAGCCCCAAACAAGACAAACAGAAAAGTTATATGTTTGTAAAGTGGCTGGGAGTGAAATGGTTAAGTTTAGTTCATAAAGAAGGGCTACATCCCTCAGATGAGATAATGAAAAAATTTTAGAGATAACTAGAAGAAAAGCAGGTAGGGAATAAAAAAAATACATTTTTTTAACAAAAATGCTTTTATTTCACTATCAACTTTAAACCATGGCTGGATAATGTCCAAAGGCTGGTTAGCTTTATTCTTGGATCAAGCCAAATTCAATATTCAGTATTTTCATTTTCAATTGAAAACCTGGTTAACTCCAAAACTTCAGCCCCGATCAGCCTCTATAAGGCTGAAAACTCAAGCTTTTTGTTAGACATCTAACCTTTGAACAACTCGGCACTGGGTCCTGTGGATTAATATGCTAACTAGCATTAAAGACCTGAGTCGAGTTTTTTATCTTGATTTCGTTCTTGTTTCCAGTCTTACAGACACTGACTGAGCTCAAATTTTGGAATTGACAAGTCTTTTCCATGGAAAACTTAAACAGTATTTTATAAGAACCTAATAAACCTTTCCTCAGAAAATAAATTACAGTTAAATTTTTGCTTAACCCAGGGTTAAAGGTACAAACTTTAGAACCATTCTTAGGAAAACCAAACCGTGGTGAATATGACAAAATAAGTAATTACCAGATCCAAGTTTAATGAACTGGGTGACTTCGGGACTCACAAACAGGATATCTTTTGATCTACATTTGAACTGCTCTCTCTCAAAATATCTAAAAATGTAAAATTGTAAACCTTTAATAAAGATCAAATTAATTATGCATTAATTAATTAATTGTTACGAGTAGAGAATTATTTTTCAACTCATATTTATAACACTACCAACTATCGTAAACCCTTTTCACCTGGACCAAAACTTTTTTGGTCCAGTTTGTTTTTAGGAAATGTCTAAAATGGCCGGCACAGAGCCAGCACCCGGCAAGGGCATCTTGAAATTACTAATTCATTTATTTATTTATCAAATATTTTCATACAGAACCACCAACAGTAATAGCCAACTGCCAACCAGGGTCTTCAAATTCATCATCATCATCATCTTCGTTTAACGTCCATATTTTCCTCATATCTGGCTGAGAAAAGACAAAATCTTGAAAGAAAACCAAAGTATTGTCATCAGAAGCACTTGGTGATTCTTAATAATGTTGGGGGACTTTTAGCTGATAAATGCTTGTAGATTTATATAATTATTTGAGAAAGGGCGACTGCCGGCCATTTAGTAATTTGAAGACCTTTGCCGGCTGTTGGCCATTTAGACACTTCTTTGTTTTTAATGGTTTATGCTCATAAACAGTTTCACAGATTTCCAGTTCATCCCCTGACTAAAATGCTTCTCTGACATTTTGTTGTATCCGAGAGACTAGAAAATAATTATTTATAAACATTTTAATCTATAAACTAACAAACATTCACCGAATCATTAAAGGGATTAAAATACAGGTTTATGTATGCATGTTTTTTACTATATTTAAACTGACCTGACGATGTCAGATCAATACGATCGAAAGCGTTTGCAACTTTTTATGACTATTAAAAAATTTTAAACATTATAATTTGCAAAATATACAAGTCTCCAGCCCTATACTTAACCCAATCTATTAATTATTTAACTAATATTCTTTCAGTTGATTTTAGCTGCAATGAGTTAGAATTGAATGTTAAATGATTCCCCCCTTCGAACTTACAGTAACTGAAACAAAACTTGGCGATTTCCCATTCGGCACTTCAGGCTCTCAAATTTACGCATCTTTGGCACAAAAAGCTTTAGCCCAATGTATTTGATAACGTTTTCCAATATGCCAGTAATGTTCATAGCTACAATACAAGATACGCCTCTCAAAAAAACTTATTTAGATCAAAAATACTCACAAATTCTGGTAAACAAACTATTTCAAACTATTTCAACTACTTCTCGAAAAAATTAAAACGTTATTCATTGACTAAATATCAACCTCAAACCTCATAACCCTCTTTACTTGACTTCACTTCTCACATACTATTAAAACTTAAAAAAACAGGAGACTGCTCGAAAACTGAAAAGTTTACCAGTCTCCTGGTTTATGTAGAAACAAATATTGTTCTGTACAAATCAAAGTTAATGTAAAAAATAAAAAAAAGAAACTTAAAATTTATATGACCTGTAAATGTACTAGTCAAGTTGCAAATAAAGTTGTTGTTCGCACTTCCCCATCGACAAGTTTACTGATACCGAGTTGGATATAAGTGTACATGTCCAAATAATGTTAGGAAAGTTTAAACCCCAAAGTTGTCAACTTCGACTTACTCAAACATAAATCCTATCACTCTATCGTTCAGCCAACGACCTTCATTCAGCAGCTCTACATCAGATTTCCTTAGCAGGCTGTCGTAAAAGCTCAGAGCAATCTCTTCTTTTTCAGCCGCCATATTTTTCAAATTCAAAGGCATGCTACTTCATTGGATAACCGCTGGCCGGTGTGCGCTCAGCAGTTGGCAGTTCAAAATGGCCGAACTTAGAGCAACAGGAGAGAAATGATGCAGTCACGAGTTTTGCATGCAATAGCTTTTGCATCGGGGAAATGATATTACGACACTAACACTAGGCTTTCTTCCAGAAGTTTCAAGGCTTGTGCCGTTACTTAAGAAAATAAGCGTTGGCTAAAGTTTGAGTAATCGAGGTGAGTGTCAAAATGGCTGCCACACACTTTCAGCGTGCTTGAGTATTTCTGATTACTCCACATACTTGTGGTTAGTATGGGAAGCTTTCCCTCACTCATTTTGTACTATGAATTTTATTTATAAGCTCGAAGCTTTGCTGGAAAAACAGATTTTAAACACTGTTTCCATTTTGACATAAGTCCTTTGACATTTGGCGTGTTCGGAAATCTTCGATAGGCACCGAAGGTACTACGAAGAAGATCGTGTGCTGCCGAGCGTGACGTCACCTCATTTAAGAAAAGCAACATTGAGAGCAGGTATGAAGTTGTAATGGCGAAAATCCACTGCCATTCCCTACTTTCTGGGAGCTCATGGAGCGCTTTCGGGCAGGAAACGCTTCTAGACGAGGAAGAAGGTAAGAATGAAGAATTCTTCAGCGACTTGTTGTAGTTGTTTTATGGAAGAGCTGCGCTTAATGCAATTTTACGAAGGTTAACTACTATGTTTCATTTCCACATAAGCCATGGAAGTGGATGAAAACAATGCCGACGGGTCCGATGAAGCCACGCGATTGCGGCGAGAAGGTACTAAAAGTTTCTATTTGTTGCTGCAGCCGTTGTAGCTATTATGTAGCGTGTACGTAAAATTACCCGATTTCCTGTTGGTTGCGATTTAGCTAAGGAAGCGCTTTTGACGAAATTGACATGGGATCTAATGTGCGAACACACATGTGAGTGGTTGGACCCTTAAAATAAAGTGCTCCAAAATGTTGATCTCGCAGGCGCAAACTTAAGCTCTTTCTATTACTCGGTTTGCTTAGTAGAGTATGGCCTACGATAAACTTTGAAAAATTGAACTCTCGCAAATCCCGCCAATGGCAAAGCAGATATTAATAATGTAGAACAGGTTTACCTGTTAACTTTTCTCGTCTTTGCTCTAAACTTGATCACAGAAATGTTGCTGTATGGTCTGTGTCCAGCACATGAAGATGTTACCCTTGTTGTGTGCAACGATTGCGGTAGGGTCGTCAAAACAGTCGCTTTTCAGCGGCATTGTGGTGAGTTATGGACAATGTTGTTCGATTTGTTATGAATTTCCGTCCCTAATTGCCGGCATACAGTACTTGCCCATTCGGCACAGTTAAAATTTAACTTAACTCAATTCGTTCAAAAACAATTAGGGTTAATGTGATTACTTGACAAAGTTCGCGTATATTTAAGTTTATATGTTTGTGCGTGGCACTACGAAAATGCTAGTGACTTAAATTTTTTGCCACTTCAAACACTTGAATGTATGATGTTTTTAAGACAAGAAAGTGTTATAAACTCGAGACTCCAAGTTTACACCACTGGGGCTTGACATTTAACCTCCATGTGTGTTTAAGTTTTTTGGAGACATCTTGTAGCTACTTATTGATAATGCCTTGAGCAGCACTTCACAAACATTGAGAACAAAATACTTCAATACTTATGCTTGTACAGAGTTTTAAGATAGTTTGTAGAATGTCAGATATAATTATATTTAGTTATGGCAATTTTGGAAGAATGTATTTTTTTTCAGGTTAAGTCAATTATACTATTTAACCAAACCTGTTGCCGTGACACTTAACACTTTCAATCACTAGATATTGATCATTTTAAAATTTCAAAGTGAGGTTTTCGGTTGTTGACGGCTTAGAGCTGTTTAATTCTCACAATATCAGCAATTAAAAATCTCACACAAAGACTTAAATTGGTTATCAATTAAAGGGGTGCTACTACAACCAACAAGCCGTTAAACTTTCAGGAAAAAGTGTAGGGAACTATTTCAAGGTTGTATATATTTTGGCAGGTGGCCATTATCCTTGAAAAGTCCTGGAATCTGAAAAAAATGATGCCCTGAAAAGCCTGTAAACTTGGGTCATCGTCCTTTAAAATCCTGAAATGGGAAAAAAGTGTCTTTCTTGTCTTCCAAAACAGATAAAAATTTAGCTGTTGGTATTTTTGATTGAGCAACATATCTGTGTTCTACAGGTGATCTTGCATTATTGATTAATAGATTATAGAAAAGCTTGGTGTACCTTTTTTCATTTTAACCATTAATCAAAGAATAATGAAGAAAACCCTAATGTTTTACAAATAATTGTACCCAAGTGAACCATTTCAGTATTGACCAAGCCCTTTGAACTATTGGTCTGTGATACAAAGTCCTTGTAGTTATACTCTCATTTGAGCTTGACAGTTTGAAGGGAAGGAACTGAATGAAATTTTTCATTTCTTTTGTTTGCCTGTCATTACTTTAACTCCTCATACCCGAAAACATAAGGTTTCAGTTCAGTTCAAGGGTCCAGTGCAAAAATGATGTATACTAAGTGACTTTTGATGAAGTTTTCAATTCTCCCTACAATATCCCTATTATCTCTTCAAAACTATTGGGCAAATTTAGCTTTTCATACTTGTAACCATTTGTAAACAAGTAAACATTGTTTTTGCACTAGACCCATCAATTGATATCTTCAAAAATTAATTAATTTTAAGGTGTACAAGTCATTTTTTTTAAATTTGAGTTTAAAAAGCTTTTGAGTGTAAAAGAAATCATGTTTTGAACTTGACAACCAAAGCTAACAATTGTCACCAACCTTGACTACAAGCCTTGGTTAACAATAGACAGTTAAACCCCACTAGATTCAAATGCGGATGATACAAATTCCTTGATAATTCAAACAAAATCCAATTATAGTTTTCCAAAAATTTCAACTTGGATACAGTATCAGTCTTAAACTCAAACTCAGTTGTTTGGAACCCCACTGACTAAAACTGGTTTTAAGTTACCCAATGGAGTTTGAATTAACAAAACTGTACTGTGTTCATACTATTGGTTTATAAACAACAATAGTGTGGCTGCAATTTGGCACCCACACTCTTTGCAACTTCTTCGTTCAAATGCTTAAGATAAGCGGAGAAAGATTGTGCAAAAGGTATTTACATCAGGGAAGAACTGATGGCAGTGTTTTCAATTTTTGTCACCTCCTAAATCAAACCAAAAATTGAAGGAGTTGATTTTAGAGCTGCTCTTCCCTGATATATACACTTTTCCTCCTCAATCTGAAGAAGCAATACAGTCACCCAGAAATCAGTAAGTGGACGCAGCAAAGGTCAAGTATCAGCCACCCCCTCCCCCCCCCCCCCCCACATTATGTGGTCACAATCAAAGATTTCCAAAAAGTGTCACAGACCAGTTCACATACTTTAGCACTGTTATCTCTAGTAACAGCCCGCTCTCCAAGAAGGCTGACCAATTTCTCTCCAAAGCCAACAGCTCTTTTTGGTGCCCAAAGAAAAGTTTGTGCCAAAAATACTCATAGTCACCTCATGCCCTGCCACAGCTCTTCATTGGCCAAATTCTCTTAAACGATCATGCTGTATCAAGGGTTTTGTAGAGACATTCATAAAGAAATGACTGAGTTCTCCTGCTGAGGACTGCTGTAGTTTTTTTAGTTAGCCTCATGACTATACAAGAGGATAGACTTCACACTGGAGTTGAAGACACATACATTGGTCTTTTCCCTCATCTTTCTTAATTCCACATTTTGAATGTGGTTTCTCCCTTTCCAATTCTCATCTTGTGTTTTTCTCTGAACCTGTGTCTTGGTTCATTGCATTTCAAAGGTAGTTCAAGGAGTCTTCTTCCTCTATAGCTGACCAGCTCCACAGGTTCAGTGCTCTGTGGGTAAATCTTGATGCCATCTTGATTTTGGTCATCTCATGGTTAATCTACTGTCCTAGTTGTGTGACTGCCTCTTCTAATCATGCTCCTGCACAATCTGCTTTTCTCTCCCTATCTAACCTCCAAGTTTGTTTCCATATCTTCAATTTCATCGTTCTAGAGTTATAGGCTACAAGCACTTTCTGCTTCCCCCTCCCCCCTGGTCCCAAGTTGCCTCAAAAAAAACCCGGTCTGGATAGGGTTAAGAAATGCACTTTAACCCAGGGCTTGTACTTTGATGTGCATCCCCTATAACCTTTTATTTGATAGACAATCAGAGGCCAGTATTAACCAATAGATTCTGATTAAAATACTTTACTTTTTGTCAAAGAAATTCATCACCAGAGGGAAATTCCTGTGGCAACACCCTCACCTGCTCCAACATCAGAAAGTCCATTGAACGAAACTTTATTTCATGGTTCCAAGTCCACTGCTGGGGAAAATATGGGGATCAAAATAGAAACTGTTGAACTGGAAGATGCTAGTGTGAAAATCGAGGAGGTTCCTTTGACTGTGCCTAATCTCAACCATGTCGTCTCAACACCCGCAATACCAACAAAACTTCCTGCCGTGCCTGCAATAAAGAAAGCTTTTAGTGAAAAGTCAAATATTAAGAGGTCACCAAGGAAGTGCATTCCAACACGAGGTACTTTAAGGCTTTCAAGAACTAATAGATCTTTGTAATAATACTGTTCAGGGATTGACTGGTACATAATCAGTTGTACAGTAACATTGTGTTTGATAAAAGGGAAAATGATCATTCATGCATAGCATTGCAACTAAACATTTGGTCTGAAGAAAATCAGTCACTAATATATACATGATTCATAACAGAGAGCAATGATGCACCAATTTAGTAAAACATGATTCAAAACAGAGAGCAATGATGCACCAATTATAAACAATCGACTAACCAAGTTTTTCCTCAGCTGTTTAAGGGTTAAGGGCGGGAGGGGGTTGAAGGAGAACTCAGTTGCAACCAATTTTACACTCTTGTGACTATTAAGAAAATACAGTATTTAAGCATAAAGCTTGTGGGATTTGACCAGAGATGTCGAAACCATTTTTTCTTCTAACTCTCTGTTTCAAAAGTCTATCTTTTTGTTTATATGGCAGGATTAATCATGTGCCTACATACATATTGACTATACTGTCCAGTTTCAGTGGAATATAAGTAAGACTCATTTAATCTTCACTTTAACACATTATTCATCATCGCTTTTGTTAAGTTTGTTAAATTGATGTTGTTGTTTTTTTTTCAACCAGAGCGTGAGTTTGATGCTGAAAAGCACTGCGGAGTGTGGGTTGCTGAACAAAACAAACGATGCACCCGGTCTCTTACTTGTAAGGTAATCTGAGTTTAGAGAACTTTGCTTTATTGCAAACTGTTATAATTCAAGAGCTTGTCATAACATAAACAGCCCAACTGTAAACTTGACAAAGAATTACTTTTAAAGCAAATTTACTGTTAGTAGTTTTTATAAATTGCTCTCCAAGTAGGGGGACATTTATTTTCAAGAAGTGTACTTTTGATAACATGCTATTAACAAGATATCTAGATTTTTTTAAAATTTTTTGCCAGCCCGTTTTGATTTGATACATAAATTTAGACTATTTCTTGCAGCAGCATTTTTTCAGTTGTGGTTATCAAGTTGTTGTAGCAGGTATAACAAGAAAAATAATTTATTCATTAAATTTTTTTCAGAAATTACTTTTTATTCAAACACTATATACCCAAACTATTTAGAGAGCATCTGCATGTATTGGTCATCAAACCATCTATTGTGGTCGTAACTGTTAATGTTTTGAACTGCATTGACAGTTGCTGATAGCAACCCTCTTGTTGGCCTGTGTATTATTTCCTGCATAATGTCTGCAGAGAGCAAAACTTTAAAATGTCAGTAAAGAAATTAGGTTTAAAACAACATTAATTTGTAGCATTAAATTTATGTTTTTAAAAAATTAATAATATCTGGGGCAAAATGACTTCCTGACCTTATTGGTTCTTCAGACACATGCGCTTTCTCTTCGCCGAGCTGTCCCTGGGAGATCAATGTCATTTGATAAGTTATTGGCTGAACATAAAGCTAGAGTGAATTGTGAAAAGGAGCAGAACAGTCTTCTCAAAGCTCAAGAAAATGCGAACCATAGCAAAGCAGTGAAGACTGCTGCTGTTAATAAAATTTCACTGGCAAACAAGTAAGGCAAAAATAATTTTGTTTTGTATTTGGTAGAAAAAAGTCTGGGCCATTACTATTGATTTAAGGTGTTCTCCTTGAAAGGTTGAATCCAGATAATTATAATGTATAATATTGTAGAAATTTGCCAAATAAATGCATTGCTTGCTTCAAACTATGAAATATATCTAGTGTTTGCAGGTATTTTTTTGATTGTGAGTTTAAGATATTTGTATGTATATTAGTATGCTATCTTTTATGAATTAAATATTAAATTGTCAAGTTTTTGCTTATAATTTGTTTTTGGTATTTAACAACAACAACAATTTTACTTTTCAATTTCACAAAATAAATTTAAATTTTTTTTGCTACTGCAGTTAGCAAAGACTAGTCTAAGGCAGGTAGCAAAAGTACATCATAAAACATTCTAAAAGAAGAGAAAAGAATCAAAGCAATATTTGTTAATAAATTACTGAATACTATTAGATTATTATTGTTTTTAAAATAGATCTTTTTAATTATAAATGTCATAGGAAAAGAAAAATTCTTAGAAAATCTTATTTCATATTTCATTGAGAAATGGCACCAATTTTTCTATATCTTAGATATTGTTTCCAGTAGTTCCAGCAACTCAAGATATTCATCCTCCTTTGAGAGTACTTACAATAACCTGGAGTGTATAGTTTTTTTAAAGTGGATTTTTGTATTTTTAAAGTGTTTGCACTCATTCAAAGATTACTTGACAATGAAACAACAATCATTTTCACGACTACTGTGTTCTGGACCAAAAGTTAAGTTACAGTAGCAGTCATTTAAGTTCTTGTTATATGTGTAATTGTGTGTAACTAGGGAGTTGTCAAAATTGGTGTTTTCTTGGAACTAGCTCAAAAATCATCCGGCTAACAGCAATAATTGTTTTTCCCCAATAGTCAAGCTCAGTCAACAGTGCCAACAGGTAAGTGACTTGATGATGTGCACTCTTAAAACACGCATACCATTGTATTGTTGCCATAGCTACATCTTATAAAGCACATCCATGGTATGAAATTCCATCCATGTATTAACTTTTTGTGCAGGCTAGGTTACCTGGCTGACACTTATGCTATTAAAACGTATTGAGTCCATAACTATAACAGCAGCTGTAAAAAAGACTGCTGTTGTCTGCATTGACACACCAATCATCAGCCAAGTGTTAAAAAATCACCAACCACAGAGGACGAAAAGTCCACACTCGTTTAGGTCGAACTGTTTCATCAGTTGTCTGTTTAGTTGTATGTTTGATGTACTCTGGTTTGGTGGTAGGATGTATCATTTGCATCAGATCCCCGTTGTGGCAGCGTATGAGTCAATCTGTCATAGGTGACAGTGTTGATTTTTGAATGCTGGATAGTCTTGAAATTCTAAACCAGAAGTACAACTATATGTTAACTCTTTACACAGGCTGATTTGCTTGCATGAATCATGGCATCATTAATTAGTGCACAGTGCTATCTGGTGACTCTTCTTTTACAAGCTGTTCAACCAAGTAGACTGTGTCTCTAACAGTAATATATATATCAGAGCCAGTTTGCTGTTAAAATTTGACTAGTTCCTTATTGTTTTCCTTGTACAGATCGCACTGTTGCAGACACTGCACAAAGAAGCACTGGCGAAGGTGACAGCGATGGTGTAGATGACAGTCCATCACATGGGGATCTTACTGCACTAAATCACCATCCTCGCCCAATGGCTGTATGTGATGTATTCATAGACAAACAATTTTCGAGTGGCACAATGTTGTGTGTTACAGCAATTTTCAGCCCAATAGTGATGACCATAAATGATTTTAACAATCCTTCTAGACTAATATCTAAGCAAGAAAAGACTATAATTAAAATCGTTCTGTTTTATGAATGTTTTTTTATCAGTTGTACATGCAACATAAACATTTTTGTTCACGATACCCTGATTTTGATCAGTTGTATGTATAAACTGATGCAATGATTTTTGATACCGTATTGCTACTGGGAGTATTATTCATGAGTCTTTCAGAATTGAGAGTGATACTTACAAGGTACTGGAGCTATAGCAGTGAAGCTATTTTGAGTGGAATACATCAACAGTATATTTCTAGATCGTGTAACTAAAACCAGTAAATTGTTTATTTTTCTAAAGATTAACAGTGAACATTTTGCTCTTAAAGCGTGTCTGACTTTCTGGCCAGTAGTAAGGCTTCACTGAACATTATCCTTTTGTCTTTTACAGTCATGTGTATTTGGTGCGAGGAAAGCTGGTAGAGGCTTCTTCGCATTCAACAGAAAGTCTGATCACCTTCGATGCGCAGTGCTGGCAATGGTGGAAAGATGTTTAAATCCTTCCCTACAAAGGTAGATAACTTAATATTAGCTCATGAGTGCATTTTTAACCAGTGTTTACCATTTATTTTTTGTACATGTGATAATTATTTCTACATGTTATGTTGTTTTTTTGTGGCTACTGCTCCAGTAGATTGTAGCCACTTTGACTTTGCGTGCGTAAGTGAGTCTGTAAAACGTATAGGAAGGTTGGTTTATCATTGGATACTACAGGAAACTTGCAGATCTAGGTCATTGAAGTTCAAAAACCTGAAAGTTCTTTTGTATCAATTAACCTTCAGCTGATAGACTTCCCAACAAATAGTCATAGACTGTCTTTTTCCTTCCTTCTTGATCAATTGTGCAACTTTTCTTTAACTCGCACTGAAAGCACTCTTGAAAAAGAGAATTCCTTGCACAGATATGTTCATGCGTGTGTTTACCAGTAAATGGTGTGACCGCCCTTTCATTTAAGAACCTCAAGGGAACATGGGTAATGTAGCGCATTTACTGATTTTAACATTTCCTGGCTTGCACAGACAAGGGTCTTCCAAACAAGGCCCTTTAGTACTTCACAGACCAACAGTTAGGACAATAGCACAAGCGTCAAACCAAGGTAAACCTTTGTGTGGGCGGATTCTTTTGTAGTAGCATAGCCAACATAGCCAGCATAGTTCGCCTACTGTTTACTTACTATTAAACTAGCACTGTTTGTAAATTGAATGTTGTGCAGTTGTACTGTTACTTTTTCATTGGTGGTTCAATAGAGGGGGACCAGCCTTACATTTATATGGTGATACCCCTTCATGGTATAGACATCCAGCAGTAGGTGAACTATGCTACTGCCCACAACACCGCCACCTGGTTAGCCTAGTTGGTAAGATGCCAGTCTTTTGTGCGGGAGGCCCAGGTTCGATTCCCGGTGCTGGACCTTCACTCAGGGTCTTAAAAAAACTGAGGAGGAGGTGCTGTCTTTGCCCTAACACCATGCAAACGGTTAGACCTTCGCGTCTTCTCAGATAAGGACGTTAAACCTCGATCTCCTATCGAGGGACTTAAAAGAACCCACAACACTTGTCGACAAAGAGTAGGGTGATCCCGGTGTTGTGGT